>JALMGJ010000011.1:23390000-23570000 GCA_023362775.1 Charina bottae | reverse complement strand
TGGGCTAATGAAGTGGGTGGAATATGGACTGTAGCCAACCACGGTGGGCGGCTGGATCGCCAGCTGCCACAAAACTTTATTTTTAATATACTGTATCATATAAAGCTCCCTTTTTCTGAGCCAGGCCCATGAAATCCTAGATTGTTTGATCTGACTGGCAAGGTTTTAAGCAAACTTGATCTGATCTCATTACTTGGAGACTGAACCCAAATCTTCTGCATCGAAAGTATGGGCTTGTTATCTTCACCAAGTATTCCTACTCTAAACACAGAAACGTTCCTGTTTTTAGAACATGTCAGTCTTCAACTACAAATCATCCTGTCTCAGATCAAATAGCCTGATTTTATTAGTTTCTTTAAACATTTCTTTCTCTAGCAAATGAACAACAATAGCAACAGGTAGTAAGTGCTACAGTACACTTACTGGTCCACTGTGTACAAAGGTGGTTTTGGTGAGAAATCCCCTTTTAAAACAATGCAGCCAAATGTCCATACATAAAAAGGGGGTTTCTTAGGAAAAGGAGAAAGCATAAAAATGTTGTGGAGACAGCAAAGACACATAGAGAATTCCAAATCAGTCACATTAAGTTACTGACATTTTGTGCTTTAATAGGTTTCAGAGCAGATGGAGAGAATTGTCTGAGAGAAAGCACCTGGCCTCCTGGTTAGATGAGGTTTTTTTAGGGTGGGGGGAAGAGGCCTATTTTTACAGAACTCTGATGGAGAAACTGTTGTTTATTCGTTCAGTCGCTTCCGACTCTTCTTGACTTCATGGACCAGCCCACGCCAGAGCTTCCTGTCGGCCGTCACCATCCCCAGCTCCCCCATGGTTGAGTCTGTCACCTCCAGGATATCATCAATCCATCTTGCCCTTGGTCGGCCCCTCTTCCTTTTGCCTTCCACTTTCCCTAGCATCAGCATCAGGAGAAACAGAATTTAGTGGAAATTGGCTGTTTTTGTGTCCAGTAGGGCAGTACTGTAGCTTCTTCCCCCCCCCCCCCAGCTTTTTGGTCAGCAAGTTAATAGCTGAACCTACACAGTACTCACAATGGATCCATCAGCTGACTGCTAATAAAATGGATCTGTTTGCAATGGGATCACCCATTGCAAAAAAGAGCTTGGATGCATCTTGAAGAAAAGCATGGGAAGTGACACCAAAATCAATACAACAATCCATAAAAGATGTGGTCTTTCATTCAGGGTTTCTAATATAAAACCCACTTACCAAATACTTTAGGGGCGATGTTGAGCTGTATAAGAATAGACAGCAATTTCTGAAAGAAGCACCTCCATATTCCTGAAAAGAATGCTGAAATAATGCATATCATTCTATGCTCATTTGTTATAGTTGGGATAAGCAGCCTCTAAAACAGTGTTTCTCAACCTTGGCAGCTTGAAGATGTGTGGACTTCAACATGGCTGGCTGGGGAATTCTGGGAGTTGAAGTCCACACATCTTCAAGCTGCCAAGGTTGAGAAACACTGCTCTAAAATAGAATAGAATAGAATAGAATAGAATAGAATAGAATAGAATAGAATAGAATAGAATAGAATAGAATAGAATAGAATAATAACTCAAGGGAGATGAGAACTGCATATGAAAGGTAGATCCTGAAATTGTTGAAAATGATCAGGGGACTCCCAAGGGTTTTATCTATTGCTTTAGAAGGTCCAAGATTGGGGATAACTGAATGGAATTCAAATAGGTAGCTATGAATTAAAGCTCCCTTACATTTCCTCTATAGTTTGCGTATTCCACACCTTCTATGCTGGTAACACATCAGCTTTTTTGAGACTTGGTTTGAATCTTTCTTGCAATTAATCAGAGATGCAAAAAAAAAAAAAGAGGACTTATTATGACGTGTGTGTGTTATGTGTGCAGATGTATTTTCTTACCCTAGTTTCTGAATTCTGACCAGTAGAGTCATTTATTACATAGAGGAGGGCTTTCCAAAGTGCCGCCGCTGGCGATACACCAGTGGCGGCGGTGCCGCCAGCGCGGCGGCGGCGCGTGCGCGCACAGTGGCGACACAGGGGGGCACGCGCGCACGGCGGCGGCGCGGGGGGGCATGTGGCGGCGCGTGCGTGCACGGTGGTGGTGCGGGGGGGCGTGCGGCGGCGTGCGCGGCGGTGGTAGCGGCGGCAGCTGATGCTGCGCCACTGCCACCGTGCACATGCGCGCCGCTGCTTCCGGGTGGTGTGGCGACACACCACGGTGTATGTGGCAACACACTTGTGTGTCGCGACACACAGTTTGGAAAGGTCTGACATAGAGGGTTTTTATGATTTATTTATCTCATCTCTTATGGGGAAGGTCTGTCTTTCCGCATGAGACAAGCTAAGCAACCTGGACCAAAATAACCTCAGCTTTTCTCAGCTGATGGGACTTCCCATCAGATCTAGAGCTGCCAGATTGAAGAAAGTTGCTCTAACTCAGTGTAAGGCACTTTTGAACGTTCAGGAGCAAATACTTGCAGTTTTCCTCTGCTTTCAGAGGGATTTATTTATTTAGTAAATTTATAGGCCGCCCATCTCATATACTGTATATCAGGGGTCCCCAACCTGTGGGCCGTGGCCCACTAGTGGGCCGCAGCCTGTTAGGAAGTGGGCCGCGGGGCTCCCTTCTTCAAACCCCGCCCCCTGGTGCGTGCGATTACCCCGCCCCGGCGCGTGCGATTGGCTCCCGCCTGCAAACCCTGCCCCCCAGTGTGCGTGATTGGCTCCTGCCTGCAAACCCCGCCCCCCGGTGCGCACGATTGGCTCCCACCTGCAAAACACCCCCCCCCCCCAATTCCGTGGAAAAATTTTCTTCCATGACCGGTCCCTGGTGCCAGAAAGGTTGGGGACCGCTGCGTATATGACTCTGGGCACCTCATAATAAAACTGAATGAAAAACAATGAAAGCAACCAGAGTTAAAAACAACAAAAATAACATAAAAATAGCAGCCGAGGAGATTCACAAACACTCAAACAAGCCATGACATGGGATCACCCATGCTATCAGGGCCCCAGGCTCGAAGGCAAAACCAGGGTTTTAGTCCCTTGCGAAAGGCCAGCAGAATCAGAGCAAATCTAAGTTCTGGGATGAGGTTCCAGAGGGCAGGCGCCATGGCAGAAAAAGTTCTCCTCCTGGGTCCCAACAGATGATACTCTCTTGCAGATGGGACCCAGAGCATGACTCTCCTGTCAGATCTAACAGGATGGGTAGACACCACTGGGGAGAGATGGTCCCGTAAAAGGATTGTAGCAAAGGTGGGCAAAGGGCAACCCAAGGGTCATCTGCAGCCGCCTCCCTTCCTCTTTTTGCGGCCTTAGAGTCCTTTCTCACAGATCTAGTAAAAACCAGCTCAGCGGCTTCCTACCATTTGAACTAAACACCTTTGGAAGAGGGAAGCACATGAAAACTGTAGTTGAAGCCCTAAAAAGACTTACCATAATTTTAAATGCACAGAACCCCACTCCCATCAAATCCCCTTGGGGGGGGGAGTGTCAGAAAACTGTGCCACCCTCAATGTGTTTAACAAAGCACCTTCCACTTTCTATCAACTCCTCATCTCCAGAGGCCTCCCCTTCCAAGAAAATTAAGAGTACCCCCCCCCAAAAAAAGATTGCCCACCCTGAGTGACAGGAAGTTGTGTTATATCAACTGAGGATGTAGCTGTGTTAACACAACACGCTTAGGCTGGCCAGGCAAAGTCCTAGCAGAAGCAGCATTCATCTTGGTTAGGCTTTTTTGTTTGTGTGTCTTAGCTTGGTTAGTATATTATTTGGGTTTTTTGTACAAACTCATCCAAGGAAAATAGATCAGATTGTATTCTATAAATGTGTCTAAGTGTCTTACCCGATGCTTTGGTTTATGGGGTGGGGGAGACTTTTGGAACTCAGGCGGAAAAGAGTCTTTTTCATCACGTTCTACTTGACAATGTTGCATGTACTGTAGATTAGATGCTATGGTCTCCCCAAATGGACATTGCTTCTCGGTCCCAATATCTCCCATTAACTGGCTCATATTTAAATCAAAAAGATCTATAATTTATGCAGGGGGCAAATCCCCTCCCTACATCTTTTAAAAGACCAGGGTTTCCAAAGAACTCTGGACAAGGGAACAAAGTAAAGATGGAACATGCTGTTATCTACAGTATATAACCCAAAGGTACTGTAGGTGTTGGCTCAAGGTAGTCCAGACAAGAAGCACAACCATGAGTACTAACTGTATCTTTATTGTAACGTTATATTAACGGAATCTTGCAAGGCTGAAAGTATTTCTTCCCTCTTTTCCTTTTACTCTCCGGAAGACCAGGGAGGGTCCCTTCTGAAATGCTTCCCACGCCCCTCTCCTTTGGTGGGCCGAGATATCTTTTACATGCCGGTTGCTCAGTCTGTGGCTCTTCCTCCTGTCTCCCAAGGTCATTCCCACATACCATTACAATAGGTTCTTCATGATTGCATCTGGAATATGATTTCTTTTTTTTTTTTTTCCAGATATTTTTTATTATTGCATTTAACATAAAACATAAACCAAACATATAATACATAACAATGAACATATATAACACATAGCAACAAACAAACAAAAAATTTCTTGTAAATACTCGATTTACAGTTTTCTCTTCTTATACCTCTGTTTTTTTTCTTCTTTTCGGCCCTTCTTTATTTGTACTTTTTTTATTATTGTTATTATTGTTATTATTATTATTATTATTATTATTATTATTTGTTCTCTATTTAATGTTATATTCTTTTTGAATATATTTTATGAAGGGGTCCCATGTTTCATTATACTTCCCCATTTCTTTTCCTTTTATTAAATTTGTTAATTTGTCTGATTGCATTAAATCCATTACTTTTATAATCCATTCTTCTTTTGTTGGAATATTTTCTTGTTTCCAGTATTGGGCGTATTTTATCCTTGCAGCTGTACTTAGATACTGAAATAAAATCTTTTGTTTTTTATTTATATTATCTTCAATTTTACCCAATAAATATAATTCTGGTCTCATTCTTATTTCTTTGTCGAATATTTTACATACATATTTATGTATTTTGACCCAATATTTTTTTGCTTTTTCACATAGCCACCATACATGGTAGAAAGAACCCCTTTTCTTTTTGCATTTCCAACATAAAATAGAGTTACTCATTTTTGATTTAAATAATACCTCAGGAGACATGTACCATCTAAAAATCATTTTATATATGTTTTCTCTTAAATCATTACTTAAAGTAAATTTTATATTTTTGACCCAGATTTCTTGCCAATCTTCATATGTAATTTCAATTCCTAAATTTTCCTCCCATTTTTTCATGTATTTTTTAATTTTTATGTCCTTGGTTTTCATTTCCAGTAATGTTTTATAGATTTTAGAGATTAAATGTTCTTCCTCTTTTTTTAATATATTATCCCAATTATTTTCTATTTTTGTAAATTGATAATTTTTTTCGTCTATTTTATATTGCTCTTTTAATTGGAAATATGTAAACCAATGACATATTATATTTTCATTTTCTAGTTCTTCCCTTGTTTTAAGTTTCTGAGTATTTCCTTCAAATTTTAACAAATTTTTATATCTTATATATTCTTTTTTATCTTGACTCCCTAATCTGGTACATGCCTCTTGGGTTGACACCCATAGTGGAAGATTTGGTAATAGTGTTTTTTTGTATTTGTTCCAAATATTTAGCAAGGATTTTCTTATTATGTGGTTATTAAATGCCTTATGTATTTTGCTTTTATTATACCACATGTAACCGTGCCAACCATATCTATTGTCATGTCCTTCTAAATTCAGTAATTTTTCATTTTCTAGTTTTATCCAATCTTTAATCCATATTAGGCCACATGTTTCATAATATAATTTAAGGTCTGGCATTGCTAATCCCCCTCTATCTTTTGTGTCTTGTAAATATTTTAATTTTATTCTAGGTTTTTTCTTTTGCCATATAAATTTGGATATTTCTTTTTGCCATTTTATAAAAACTTGGTTTTTAATCATAATCGGGATTGTTTGGAACAAATACAAAAATCTTGGTAGTATATTCATTTTTATTGTAGCAATTCTCCCCAGTAATGATAACTGTAGATTTGCCCATTGTTCAATTTATGTTTAAAATACTAGAAAATAGAAACTTTGGGGAAAAATTTATAAAAGCAATAAGAGCAATATATAAAACTCAAAAAGCAAGAATAATGGTAAACGAAGAAGAAACCCAAGAATGTACAATAACAAAAGGCACAAGGCAAGGCTGTCCCATTTCACCATTATTATTCATATTGGTTCTAGAAGTATTACTGGATGAAATCAGGAAAGATCAAAATATAGAAGGGATCAAGGTAAAACAGGATAATCATAAACTAAAGGCGTTCGCAGATGATCTAGTAATAACAATACAAAACCCAAGAAATACAATAGAAAAATTAATTTTAAAATTACAAGAATATGGCGATTTATCAGGATTTAAAATTAATATACAGAAAACCAAAATGATAAATTTAAATATGACAAAAGAAGAAAAAAGTCAATTAGAACAAATAACAGGATTTCAAAATGTCAGAAAATTAAAATATTTAGGAATACAACTAACAGATAACAACTTAGATTTGTATAAAAATAACTATGAAAATTTCTGGAATATGATTTCAAAACAATCCTTGAAAAAGAGTCCTTTATTTGATACTTTTGGATGCACTATGAGACCTGCTCCCTCTAAACAGGTGACACCATGTCTGTGATCTACAGCGAAGTGGCTGCTGATGAGCCAACTACCAACAGCTTCTGGATGGTGAGTAGCTGATCGCAGGGACCAGGTGGCAGAAGGGGAGGAGATGCAAAGGGGTCTTGGTTTGTGCAACATGTTCAACTCATTTACTGAGCTAGCCCATTTTAGATCTCCCCAATACCTTGAATCTTAAACTAACCAAACGGGCTGAGTTTGCACCACATGCTAAACTGCAAATCAAAAATACAAAACAAAATGCTAATTGGGGTGAAACCTCTGTTAGCCTGTTAGGTGGATAGAGACAGTCTGATCTGGTGGAGAACATTGTGTGAACCTAGCATCTGAGAACTCTGGAAGGTGTCTCCAATGATTTTATTTATTTATTTACTTACTTACTTAATTGATTTATAAGGCCACCCGTCTTGTGTGAATGCGATTCTGGGTGGCTAGCAACACGTTAAAACAATAAAAAAAAACAATATTAGCAAAGAATTTAAAAAGCAACAATGGTCACCAAGGATAAACCCAAACAAAAGGATTAATAGAGACCGCTCAGCAGGCCATCTAACCTCCCAAACCTCACTTCCATCCAGGGTTTCAGTGCTTTGTGAAAGGCCAGCAGGGTCAGGGCCAATCTGATCTCGGGGGGTATGGTGTTCCAGAGGGCAAGCCCTGTGAGAGCAAATGCACATTTTCTAGGTCCCTTAAGAGGACTTCCTTTAATTGAAGGGATCCAGAGTGTGCCCCTCCTGTCGGACCTAGTGGGGTAGGTAGAAACAACCAGGGGGAGGCAGTCCTGCAAATAACCCAACCCCATATCATGGGTGACAAACAGCACCTTGAATTCCACCCAGAAGCACACTGGGAGCCAGTGCAGGTCTCAGAGCAGAGGTAGGGGCATACCAACGGTATAGACATACCATGGTACGCCATGGGCACCTGTAACTGCCCATACTGCTGCGTTCTGGACCAGCTGCAACTTCCGGATTGGCTACAAGGGCAGCCCCATATAGATTCCTTGGGATAAAAGTCAATGAAATCAAGACTGCATGGCATTTGTGAAATGGCAGCAAAGAGATAAACTGGGAAAGTTGAGGTATTGAAGGTTTCTGGTTTTCTTAAAGGTAATGAAGGCATATCCAAGTTGTCGGCTAGATTGGAAAGCTGGAAAAAAAATAGAAGAAAGCAATAACAATCCCAAATTGCTGTGAAGAAAACTACATTAGGATGTCAACAGTCTGCTAATTCAAGATTTCCCTTTCTCTTCATGTGGATTTTTCATGATCCCCATCACTGCATGATTACTTGATCTTAAACAAGGGCAAAAAGAACTTGACTACTGCAAACTTCAGTATTAGAATTTTCTGTTATGTTTGGCTACATTCCCCTTGAGAGTTTTTAAAAATAAATAAATGTTGACTTAAAAGCAACATTCCTTGAACTTCAAACTAGCTACTCATAAGGTAAAGGTAAAGGTTCCTCCCGCACATTTGTGCAGTCGTGTCCGACCCTAGGGGCTGGTGCTCATCTCCGTTTCTTAGCCAAAGAGCCAGCGTTGCCCAAAGACGCTTCCACGGTCATGTGGTCGGAATGACGCACGTGGAACGCTGTTACCTACCCACCGAAGTGATACCTATTAATCTACTTGGATTTGCAGCTACTCATACTTTAGCCTAATGAGTAGAGTGAACCCAACTCATAATTTATGGTTCTCTGTGTTGTGCAAATTCAGAGAATTGGGTTAATTAAGTACGTTGTAATTTGGTAAATTATGGATTAGCATGTTGTGCAAATACTTTCAGTTCTGAAAACACATGTATCCATTACCCCATATTCTTTTAAAATAATTAAAAGTCATAGTACCTAATTTATTATTGTTTTTCTGGAACACTTAATGATAGTGCTAGGGATTCACTATTTCTCAAGAACCTCAAGGAGGTTGGTTGGATTCTGGCTGGAGTCCACAGGAGGTAGAACTCTGTGTGACTTGGGAGGAAATGCATTAAATGATAGGCACTGTTTTGAAGGGGAGTTTCTGCCCCACCAAACTGAGACCACTCCCCATCCATTCCCCCCACCCCTTCTACTGCAGCCCAGTCACTACCAGAGCACAGTAAAACGTCTGGATGATGGGTACCGTGTCTGTGACCAGATTGTAGCCTGTTTCCAGGAACGGGCAAAGATTGAACGCAACTATGCTTTGATGATGGAAGAATGGACTCGCAAGTGGAGGCCCCTTGTTGATGCAAGTGAGTGGTTTGGTCCTTTTTCTGCTGATGTTCCGAGTTCTGGTCTGCTTTGAATGCAGGTTCCATTTGAAAGAATTGGGGGTCAAAAAAAGCTGGTAGAAATACTGTATATGTTCTAACTGTATGTTAGTATTCTTGCTACTTTCTTCAGGATTAAGGCCAAAACCTTGCCACGCCTAGAACGTTTATTCTCAAGTTATTTACAACATCACTAGAATGCTTTGTAAACCCAACTCTGTTCCTTGTGTCAATGATGCTGGCCTTGCGTTGTCTCCAAGTTCTGAGTTCTGAGTCTTATCCTGATTTTTTTCTGTAGGCAAAGCATCAGCCAGCCACAAAAATAGAAGACAACATACGGAGTCAGGAGAATTAATTATTATGCCACCAGCTCTTATTGGGTCTTT
The DNA here is from genome assembly GCA_023362775.1 of Charina bottae. Classification (NCBI taxonomy): domain Eukaryota; kingdom Metazoa; phylum Chordata; class Lepidosauria; order Squamata; family Charinaidae; genus Charina; species Charina bottae. The sequence continues at coordinate 23,560,632 of JALMGJ010000011.1, read as the reverse complement.
TCCACTTACACCTAACCATTGCCCAAAAGCACCCTTTCAACATCTTTTCCCTACCATGTCTCCATGATGCTGCCTTCAACTTGTCCCCAGCCCTTGTATGAAACAGTCTTATCATTCATAGCTGTACTGATGTTAAAAGGTATTTCCCCCTTATTCCAACACCATTCAAGGACAACCTCAAGGTGTATAAAATCAGTTAGGCTTTGTCCCCCATTACCTTGCAGGGAAATCAGGTGATTGCAGTGACTGGGAACAGAGGAAATAAGGGATAGCAAATGTTGTTTAGTTTTCTACAGACCTCATGGGCGTAAAATACTTCAGCTCAGCAGTGGAGAAAGTCTCTTTTTCTTCATTTCAAGATCTGAGATCCACTAAAGTTTGCTCTTTCTCACAAGCTTTCAGCTCTTCCTTTTTATTCCTAGAATATACTATGGAACCATTTCAAAATACATTCCAGGAAAATTCTCTTTTCAACTTTCTCAGCACTGTTCTATTTATTCTGGATGTTGCTATAGCTCATAGCGTTCCAAACTGTGTGTCGCAACACAGTACTGTGTCGCCTGTGGGGCCCAGTTGTGTCGCAAGAAAACCTGGAAGCGCTCATGGCGCGCCGCCACGGCGGCCCATCAGCACTTCCAGGTTTTTGTGTGACACACCAGGACGACGATGACGCGCCGCCGCTGCGGTGCGCAAAAACCCGAAAGCGCTGCTGTGGCGGTGGTGCGTGAAACCCGGAAGCACACCGCCGCCACTGTGGCATGCGAAAACCCGGAAGCACTGCCGCTTCGGCACGCGAAAACCTGGAAGCGCCGCCACTGTGGCGGCGCTTCCGGGTTTTCATGCGCCGCCACGGCGACAGCACTTCCGGGCTTTTGCACACCGCCGTTGGTGTGTCACCAACGAGAAAAGTTTAGAAAGCCCTGCTATAGCTAGTTACTGTATAATAATGGGATTTCCTAAGACCAGCACCAGCTGTAACTTCAAAAGATAGGTAGATAACTCCCATGATGTGGGGATGGGTGATTTTCTTCCTTTGAAATAATGATTTTATCTTGATAAAGCATATGGGAGGGTAAGTATTCCTGATGGGATGATAAGATCTTCGCTGTGATGCATACAGAAGAAACTGGTTTTTCCATGGATAGTTACTGTTGACAGTCTATGCAGATGGAAAGCAGAATTAATCTTGCCTTCTAAAAATTAGCTAAGAAAATCTAAACCAGGGTTTCTCAACCAGGGTTCCATGGAACCCTAGGGTTCCATGAGAGGTCACTAGGGGTTCCCTGGGAGATCACAATTTATTTAAAAAGTTATTTCAAATTCAGGCAACTTCACATTAAAGAAGTAAGTTTCATTCTTTATTTTCAGTTTAAGAACACTGTTAATGCATACATACAGGCCTACAAGCAGCTACTTTACTCCCAACTTAAGAATGGAAAACGGAATATTGGTGGACAGCAAAAGAGATTCAAAGACACTCTCAAAGCTAATTTTAAAAAATGTAATATCAGCATTGAGAACTGGGAAGCCCTAACTCATGAGCGTTTCAATTGGAGGTCAGCCTTTATTAAAGGGGCTATGGACTTTGAAGAAGCACGAGTACAGGGCGAAAAGGAGAAAAGAGCTAAAAGGAAGGCACGTCAGGCAAACCCTCATCATGACCGTCTCCCACCCGGAAACCTATGCCCTCATTGTGGGAGATTGTGCGGATCCAGAATTGGCCTTTACAGCCACTTACGGATCCACCGTTAAATTTTTACCCTTGGAAGACAATCTTACTCGGTTACGAGTGATCGCCAATGACAGGCCTACACATGAAGCGAATATAATAATTTTGTAACTTCTGGCCTATAGTGGAGCCTGAATGTGCAGGGTTCTCCGAGGCCTGAAAAATATTTCAAGGGTTCCTCCAGGGTCAAAAGGTTGAGAAAGGCTGGTCTAGATGTTCTGTATTCCAGAGACTGCAGCATTTTAACATCTGTTATATCAGAATGCTATTAGAATGCTATTTTGTTTTCTTTTGTTTTTTATAGAGCTTTATTAATTTTCAAGATATAATTAAAACACAAAATACAGAATATAGATCAGATAGAATACAAGTCTAAAAAAGAAACAAGAGAAACTAAAACTGCAAGAATAGACAGAAAAACATATAAGACAGGTGGCTTCTAACCTCCAACACAGATATAAAAGTACATAAAAGTTAATCTCTTGCTATTAATTAAACATTTAGTAACATTATTTCTCTAAAATCAAACCATTTAATCATCAAAACCCAAAATCAAAACTTCACTTTTTTGCGTTACAAGCAAATAGTCCAAAAGCGGCTTCCAAATAGAAACAAATCCAGTTACAGTATTTTCTCAATGCTTTCAGTTTAGCCATTTGCACCAATTCCATTAACTTAATCATCCAATCCTCCATTGAGGGAATTTGTGCATCCTTCCATCTTTGAGCATATAAGAGTCTTGCTGCTGTTATATATAATAACAGAGTTCCATGTTGCTTCTCAAACTGTTCGTCCATCAAACCCAAGAGAAATACCTCCGGTTTCAATTGTAAGTCCACTTTGAGAATCTTTTGAATAATAATACATATTTGATTCCAGGATTTCTTAGCTTTTCCACAAGTCCACCATAAATGATAGAAAGTTCCTTCACCGTGTAAACATTTCCAACAAACATTTGATAGTGGCTGTTGTGGGTCTTCCGGGCTGTGTGGCCGTGTTCTGGAAGTTGTGGTTCCTAACGTTTCGCCAGCATCTGTGGCCAGCATCTGGCGAAACGTTAGGAACCACAACTTCCAGAACACGGCCACACAGCCCGGAAGACCCACAACAGCCATTGAACTCCGGCCGTGAAAGCCTTCGACAAAACATTTGATACCCCATTATACATTTTGGACAGCTTATCAGGAGTTAAATACCAACGGTACATCATTTTATAAAAATTCTCTTTCAAATTATAATTCAAAGTGAATTTCATACCTTTCTTCCACATATTCTCCCATTGTTCAAGCATAATATTATACCCAAAATTCTTAGCCCATGTAATCATACAATCTTTAAATATTCATCTTCTAAATTCAATTGCAACAACATTTTATACATTTTCTTAATAAGATGCTCATGGTTTGTACAAAGTTCCATTTCAAATTGTGTTTTTTCATTAACAAAATTATATACCTTCTTATCCAAATTAAACTGTTCTGACAATTGTGCAAAATTAAACCAGTGACAAATATGACCTTCCAATTCTAGTTGTTCCCTTGTTTTAAGTTTAGGTATCACTTCTTCAAACTTCAACAAATCTTCGTATCTCAACCAGCTTGATTTGCCTGCCATCTCTCTTCTAAAAAAAAAGCTTCTTGAGGGGACAACCACATAGGTACATTAGGGGACAATATTGGTTTATATTTATTCCAAACCCTCAGTATGGCACGCCTAACAAAATGATTTTTAAAATCTTTATTAACTTTAACTTTATCATACCACAAGTAGGTGTGCCATGTTTTATTTTGTTTTTTAACATACCTGAAGCTGCAGTCTTGAGCAATTAGTAAAATGCTGGGAGTCATCTCCAAATAATTCAGGATATATTTTTTTTAATTGCCTAATGTATGGATGTCTTCTAGAGTCCACTTGATGTCATTCCACAAGGATGCTGTCATCATATTATTATATACCATAAGCCATAGGTGGGTAGTCTGTTCTCCAGAATTCTCTATTCTGTGGTTAGGAAGTGCATTTTAACCCACATGTATCCTGCCAAAAGTCAGTAATAAATGTTACACTATATAACATCAAGAGGCCCATTTTTGTAGCCCGTATGCAGTGTTTCTCAACCTTGGCAACTTTAAGATGTGTGGACTTCAACTCCCAGAATTCCCCCGCCAGCCATGGTGTTTGCAGGGTGTGATAAAAAAAGTCAAGATGGCAGTGTGATGGTGAAATCAAAGCACCATGATGCACATAGAAACAGGTGGAGTTTCAATCACACAGTCACGGCTGCCATCTTGACCTTTTTAACCATACCCTGTGGACATCCCTACAGTTGCTATATCATTTATCTGGTTGGTTCAGTTTAAAGTTTAGAGTAGGGCAATTTTCTGTCTACCAGCCTAAACATGGATCTCTGCCCACCCTCACGTCCCATGTACTAACATCCGTGTCAGTGGAGAAAATCCTGCACATGGTTACAACAGAGTAAACGTGGCCACCGAAGTTAATTTTTCAGTGACTTCCCTACCTAGATCACTTCTCCAGTTCTCCAGTCCCTCAACAAAACATCAAGGTTGCCTTCTTCGAATCCAAGAGAAATCATTTGTCCTCGATTTTGCTGCAGTGAGGGAATTTATGAAATCCTGCCATTCCTTACCCCTCTCCCCCGACTTCTAGGCCCAGCATATGGTTCCCTACTCCGGGCATGGCAAGCTTTCCTGGGGGCTTCCGAGCGGTTGAGCCGACTACACATGGAGATGCAAAGGGCTTTGGTCTCGGAGGATGCTGGGCGTATTCGAGCTTGGCAGCATGACTCCTATCACCGCAAGCTCTTTGGGGGCTTCAAGGAGGCTTGTGAGCTAGAAAATGGTTTCCAGCGGGCTCAGAAACCCTGGACTAAGAAGCTCAAGAAGGTAAGAAGATCCTGACCTTCGGGAGTTCTCTAGGAGCAGAGAAGGGTAAAGAAATAGAGGAATAAGATCCAAGGATTCGGGTTTGTTTAGGAAGGAGAAGAAGCCTGGTGGACCAGGTTTATCTTTACTGGGAGCACATACCCCCCTTCCCCTTTGACCCTGATCCCTACCCTTTGCCACCCAGAATATGAAGCAACAGAATGGGGTTGGATGGAGGCTTCGATTCATGAATAGTGGGAGGTTGGCACTGGCTGCTTACATAGAGGACAGATTTCCCTCCCACTGACTGGGGCTTTGAGGGACTCCATAAGTTAAGAGTATATGGAAACTAAGAACCTGGATGTCTAGGACCACCGGGTCCCAAATGCCCTGACTTTTCATTCCCTCACCTTCCTCCTCATCCCCTTCAACTCCTACATTCAGACAGAGAAGGCCAAAACTCTGTATCACAAGGCCTGTCGCAAAGAGTATGTTGCAACACTGCGGGAGAGTGGAATTCAGGCAGCATCAGGGGCTGAAGTATCTCCAGATCGGCAACGTGCCTTGCGGGAAGAACATCAACGTTGTAGCCAAGAAACCAACAAGGTAGGGATTTTTTCCTATCTCTCCATGTTCTCCATTGGTCCTGGCTGGTGGGGCAATTTGTCAGATAAGCCAACTACATTGGCCAAAATTGTACCTGGTATGTCCATCTATTATATGGTACAGTTAGTCCCACCATCAATTGGCCATTATATTCTTTTTAAAATATAAAGTAGGAACAGAGAATTACAGTTCCCAGCATTCTTCATCATTGGCATTGGCCAGAGTGGCAGGGGTTGCTGTGAGTTATATCTTAGCAACATCTGGAGATCCAATGGCTCCCTGACACTTTTATCAGATTATCAATTGACTGGGTGGGGGGCGGGGGGAACATGTCTTGCTCTTGTGCTTTCAGTAAAGTGTTTTCACTATTCAGTGATGATTTGAGATCCCTTGCTAATGTCTGGGTAATGTTTGGGGCTTTGGGGACTTAGCTGGAATTAAAAAATCCACAAAGATTTAAAGCAAACAGTTTTTCTTTTCTTTTTCTTTCGTTGGAAATGCAATCATGCAGAACAATACTGTTGTTGCCTGCATGCAGCAAACTAGATGCAAAATCTGTTTGAAGAACAATGTGACCATTTAGAATTCTGGGTTGAGTTCAAAGAGAAAATTAAATAATTATTGCTTGTACGTTTTTCAAGTTGGCCAATTCAAACCTCCTGTGGGCTCATCAAGATGTTGGGTATGCAGAGTTTTTCATCCACAACTCAAGTTACAAACATACATTGCAATTGGAAGGACAAATTTCTGCACAAATGATGCATATATAATAAATATCAGAGATTTAAAAATTATATATATATATATATATATATATATATATATATATATTAAAAAGAAGAAAATGAACAAGCAAAACAGAAACACAAACATTGTTGCCCATGCTGTTGCAAATCAATTCTTTCGAGTCTTGGAGAACTGTTCAGTTCCTACACACTGTAATCTTACGCAAAACGAGTGTCCCCACCAAAATTTTCCCAAATATTACAAAACGTTGGTAAACTCATCCCAGGATCTCACAGGATTTCAGAAGTCTCATGAGACTGCCGGAACCTTGTGAGAGTTGATGAACTTGTAAAAATTCAGCAATGACAGACACATAGGTAAAGGTAAAGGTTCCCCCCGCACATTTGTGCAGTTGTGTCCGACTCTAGGGGCCGGTGCTCATCTCCGTTTGTTAGCCGAAGAGCCAGCGTTGTCCGAAGACGCTTCCACGGTCATGTGGCCGGCATGACACACGTGGAACGCTGTTACCTACCCACCGAAGTGGTACCTATTAATCTACTTGCATTTGCATGCTTTCGAATTGCTAGGTTGGCAAGAGCTGGAGCTAGTGTGGGAGCTCACTCCGCATGCAGGGCTAGGGATTTGAACCTCCGAACTTGCGATCTTCTGATCGACAAGCCTGGCGTCTTACCCACTGAGCCACCACGCCCCACACACATATTAAACACTAATTTAATTTGGAGTGCTATGATGCAATTTGGGTGAGAGTGGGTATTCTAACACCCACAGGCAGTGTGTTGCCAACCCTTATCTATGTCCACATCCCATATTCATTCAGGTTCCCTGATCTAAGGCAGGAAAGAACCCATAAATCTTATTCAGCTCCCCAAAGCTGATTGTTTTCTTCCTCCCTCTCCCTGTTATGGACCCAGACCAACCAGTCTGGTAACTATGGGCCACAAGGAGTGGCATACAGGTGAAGGAACATTGCCTCGTCCAAGAGATCTGGGAGCATGGGCTTAGGGATAGCGATCCTGAAGACAGGAGAATCTAAAAGCATGTGAATTTTCTTGGGTCTGGTCAACAGGTGCGGGAACGCTACGAGAAGGCCCTGCAGGAGCTCGACCATTGCAGCCCCCGCTACATGGAAGAAATGGAGTCTGTGTTTGAGCAGGGGCAGGCTCTGGAGCAGAGGCGGATTATCTTCCTCAAGAGTGCTTTCCTCGCCCTGCATCGGCGCCTTGACATCACTGCAGATTCCAGGTGTGGAAAAGGGAGCCTTGAGGCCTCCATGCTATTTAACACATACAGCTGGTATCACATTATTCAGATCCATTTGTTAAAATGAAGAAGCTGGACTTGGTGGTATCAAGCTTCATACAGCAGGATTTTCTCTCATGGAAGAAGTCGTTCCTCATTGAAAGGGGTGGTAAAATGGCCATTATTGGGACAATTTTTTATTTATTTATGCAATTTATCTACTCCCTCTATCCTCATGGATGCCAGATATGGATTACTGGCTAAAAAGGGATGAGTTCACTCCTCCACAGGTGCAGTATCACCATTTGCCATTAGATGGAGCAATAGAGCCAAGGGTGGCCACTGAGGAGGGATCAAAAAAGTCAAGATGCCAATTTTGATTGCACAGTTGAAGCCACCATCTTGACCTTTTTGACCCCCAGATGACTGACACTTCCTTTATCTCCTTGAGTTTGTCTATCCACAGGCAGCTGTGGATGTCCTCTGCTGTTTTTACCAGAATATCATATTCCACAGAAGCACTTTATAGTGATGTAGTCAGAAGATTTAAGGGGCGTGGTGGCTCAGCGGGTAAGACGCCAGGCTTGTCGATCGGAAGATCACAGGTTTGGAGGTTCAAATCCCTAGCCCTATGTGACAGAGTGAGCTCCTGTGCTCGCCCCAGCTCTTGCCAACCTAGCAATTTGAAAGCATGCAAATGGAAGTAGATTAACACTTCGGTGGGATGGTAACAGCGTTCCGCGCGCGTCAAGCCGGCCACATGACCGCAGAAGCGTCTTCAGACAACACTGGCTCTTTGGCTAACAAACGGAGATGAGCACCGGCCCCTAGAGTCGGACACGACTGCCCAAATGTGCGGGGGGAACCTTTACCTTTTTAGTCAGAAGATGCTTCCAGATGGATGCTTTCACGCTATTGTAGCCCTAGCAATAACTTGGGAGCCTGTCCTGGGTTCAACAACTCCTTCCCCATAGAGATCTGCCTACCCTGTAGAATGTGTTCTCATCACAGCTACTTCCAACCTTCCCACTAATAGGGGAACTCATTGGGGTTACTTCCATTCCTCCTGTGACACCCAATTGGGAAAAAAAATCCCACCTGTAATTGTCAATGTTTTACAGCTTTTACTAATGTTACTAGAAAACAACATGCAAGCACATGAATGTTAAACTACTGAATGGCCTGTCTAGTAACTAAACAATTCTCCTTCCCCAGCCTTCCAAAATGTGCTCACTCTAATTGTCTCTGCCAGTGTCTCCTGCAGCTGGTTTCATGGCTCAGGTCTTCCATCTCCCCTTCTCCTCTCCCTCTCATCCGAGCCTCTTCTTCCTCTTGGGCTACCTCTTCAAACGTCTTCTCAACTTCTCATAGATGAAACTTCCAGCTCTCCGTACCACATTGACTCCACTGCTAGTTGATTATGTGATTGGTTGATTATGTGCCATCAAGTCCGACTCCTAGTGACCACATAGAGAGGTTTTCTCCATGACAATCTATGCCGACCTGTTCTTGCCTTCAACACTTCTACCAACAAAGCTCCATTCTATCCCCCATCTCATTGCGTGACCTCTAGAACTGGAGCTAGTTAAACTATTCCTTGGCATGTCTCCCCGGGAAAACCTTATCTCCTCCCAAAATATGTACCTCCATTTGCCTCCCACCCATCTGATCCTTTTTCCTACCTCCTGCAATCTAGCTACTAAAATTGCAACTTTAACCTGCCTTGCCTTGTAGCCAACTTTCCTGAAAAGCACCGGGTTGCGCTATCAATTAAAACATAAGACTGTTCAATCTTTCTCCCTTGGATATTTTGTTAATGGTTGGAAAGCACAGGAGAATTACATGTGGAAAATGTTGCAACCCAGTACATCCTGTAAACACCTGTAAATCAGTTTCACAATATTGTAAAAGCCTTGAGGGAAGCATCCTCAGTCAGACTTGTTTTGCACACACGGCTCTGGCTCGTAACTGGGAACGGTGTGTATGTGTGTGTGTGTGTGTGTTTTGTAATCTTCTCATCTCTGTTTCTCCTTTTCTTCAGTGTCCAAGCTGTTTATAGTGACTTGCATCAGGCCATCGAGGAGATAAATGACCAAGAGGACCTTAAGTGGTGGCGTAATCGACATGGACCAGGAATGGCCATGAACTGGCCAAAATTTGAGGTGGGAACCATTTCTTCTTTAATGGTCCTTCCTGTTTGCATTTATGCACAGAGAGAAAATGTCCCATCATAGCAATAGTTCCCCATAAGAAAAAAAGAAACCCACTGTTCAGTTGATTCTAAATCCAGATACTCTCACTTCTCCGTTCTGTTTTTTCCATCAAAAACAAAGAGTTCTTTATCTTCAGACACTTCAGGCTGACAGTCAACTAGTGTTTTTTAACAACAATTGAGCTGGTAACTAGGGAAGTATTTCAGATTGTCTGATAACCAAAAGTACTTCCGAAGAGGTAAAGATTATTGCTTTCATTTAACATCCCATTCACACCTCTTACAGTTATAGCTCAGTGCCATAAAAATTAGATTATGCATTCAAAAATTAGAGCTAAACCCCACAGCCTGATTTAGGAATGGAAATTTAATGAATTAGGCCATTTACCTTTGTATTTCTCTTGAGGTTAACTATAGGATTTTACGGTAAAAAGCTTCTTAGCACCAAATGGAACATAAAAAACACCTTATTTTTGATAGTGCAAAAGTTCCCACACCTACATTCTTCTCTAGGGTTTTGTATAGTCTGGCAAATGGTGCCCAGTTGAAGGAAGTCTTCGGGAACCTATTTATGGCCTTTGAGAACTAGTGACTATTCCATGCAAACAAGTCAAGAGGCAAATTGCAAATAGTACTGAAAATTGTTGGGAGCATTAAAAAAACACTAAATAAATTGCCCAGCATGTTTAGATGGAAACTTTTCTCAGGGGAAATGTATTATTTTATTAAAGCTCCATACATTTTTCAATACTTTTTTGGAAGTTCAGATCTTGTCTTTCTCCTTTGGAGTAACTGCCAGCCATCTCTTGAGATAATTTTTTCAAAATACTATACAGGTGGTCCTCGCCCATTCATTGAACAACGGTTCAGAGATATGAGGGGGCTAAAAAAAGTTACTTACGACCCTTCCTCGAGATTACAACCATCGCACCACCCCCGCGGTCACTTGATTGTGATTTGGGCACTTGGCAACCTGCTCACATTCATGACCAGTTGCAGCATCATGCAGTCACATGATCATGATTTGCGACCTTCCCAGCAGGCTTCCGACAAGCCAAAACAATAGGGAACCATTGTTTTGCTTAACAACCACATGATTCGCTTAACGACCACAGTGATTTGCTTAGCAGCCGCGGTAAAAATGGTCATTGTGATGGAATCTGTCTCTGAGGGAGAAGGTAATGTTATGGAGATCGCGGGCGGAGGAGGAGGGGGCGCTTTCCAGGGTGAGAAGCGCGTTCTAGCCTCAAAGACCTTGGGTGCCCATCCAAGAAAGTCAGGCCGGACCCGCCTTAGAGTGCCTGGGGTTTTCCCCAGAGAACTGCTTAGTGTGGCTTAGTTTGGCAAGATTCTGTGTACGGTGGAACAATAAAGATCTAGAGCTTAATTCCGAGGCTCAGCGTTGTTCTTTGCCTAACCACGACAGTCGTAAAATCAGGTCTGGTCACATGATGCCTCGCTTAATAACTGCATCGCTTAGCGATCAAAATTCTGGTCCCAACTGCGGCTGTTAAGCAAGGACTACCTGTAGTGTTTCTCATTCTGCGGTACTTAGAGCCCTCCTGCAGGTAATGACAGCTGTAGCTACCGAAAAGGGTATCACTATCAGCAATGTTGTGCAGTATTTCAGGGCTGCCCTTCTGGTTCCTAACCACTTTCAACTTTTCTTCTTTTTCATTCTGTGAATGAGGCGGCTGTCAAGAAGTACAGCCCAAATTCAGATTTGATGTTTTCCCCTCTTCCTCGCCTCTCCTGCTATCCAGGCTTGGAGTCCTGATCATGAGCGGCCACAAGTAAAGGTCAGGAAAACTAAAGAACCAGAGAAAGTGACACCCTGCAGCATCTCTCCCTCCCAGAGCTGGTGAGTTGTGTCTCCTCCTTCTTCTTCCTTCTCTCACTCTCCAAAATCAGTGAAAGAGCTAAAACAACAAAATAATGTTGGGCAATGTGTCCCTTGTAGTGTCCATCCTCCAAACTCATTAACCTCTTCGTCCTAGGATAAGAGGACCTGTCCTTTTAAGGATTGCTAATTGGTTAAAAATCAGAAAACACAAAATAGGAATGGATGGGTAGTTTTCTCAATGGGGGGAACAGGAACTGGAATGATTTCGAGTGAGCGATATGCTGCCCAAGGTTGCAGATGATTCCGAACAAAGTGGTGAAAACTGGAAATAATTATGAAGTGACTAAGAATCTGTACTCTAAGAATCTGTGCTTGATAAGAAAGGGAACATTTGATGGCTATACAATACATTAAGCCAGAGCTTTCCAAACTGTGTGTCGGGACACATTAGTGTGTCGGCTGCAGTGTCTGGATGTGTTGTGGCTGCTGCTGCCTCCGAGCCCTGACAGGATTCCACGCAGGTCCTAGTGCCTGCCTTGTGCCTTGCTGCCTCCAAACCTGCTGTGATTCTGCGCAGGTCCTAGTGCCTGCCTTGTTGCCTCCAAACCTGCTGTGATTCCACGCAGGTCCTAGTGCCTGCCTTGTGCCCTGCTGCCTCCAAACCTGCCCTGCCAGGATTCCACGCAGGCCCTAGTGCCTTGTGCCTTGTGCCTTGTGCCTTGCTGCCTCCAAACCTGCCCTGCCAGGATTCCACGCAGGTCCTAGTGCCTGCCTTGTGCCTTGCTGCCTCCAAACCTGCCCTGCCAGGATTCCACGCAGGTCCTAGTGCCTGCCTTGTGCCTTGCTGCCTCCAAACCTGCCCTGCCAGGATTCCGCGCAGGTCCTAGTGCCTGCCTTGTGCCCTGCTGCCTCCAAACCTGCCCTGCCAGGATTCCGCGCAGGTCCTAGTGGCTGCCTTGTGCCTTGCTGCCTCCAAACCTGCTGTGATTCCGCGCAGGTCCTAGTGCCTACCTTGTGCCCTGCTGCCTCCAAACCTGCTGTGATTCCACGCAGGTCCTAGTGCCTGCCTTGTGCCTTGCTGCCTCCAAACCTGCCCTGCCAGGATTCCACGCAGGTCCTAGTGCCTGCCTTGTGCCTTGCTGCCTCCAAACCTGCCCTGCCAGGATTCCGCGCAGGTCCTAGTGCCTGCCTTGTGCCCTGCTGCCTCCAAACCTGCCCTGCCAGGATTCCGCGCAGGTCCTAGTGCCTGCCTTGTGCCTTGCTGCCTCCAAACCTGCTGTGATTCCACGCAGGTCCTAGTGCCTACCTTGTGCCCTGCTGCCTCGAAACCTGCTGTGATTCCACGCAGGTCCTAGTGCCTGCCTTGTTGCCTCCAAACCTGCTGTGATTCCACGCAGGTTGTGCCCTGCTGCCTCCAAACCTGCCCTGCCAGGATTCCACGCAGGTCCTAGTGCCTGCCTTGTGCCTTGCTGCCTCCAAACCTGCTGTGATTCCGCGCAGGTCCTAGTGCCTGCCTTGTTACCTCCAAACCTGCTGTGATTCCACGCAGGTCCTAGTGCCTGCCTTGTGCCTTGCTGCCTCCAAACCTGTGATTCCGCGCAGGTCCTAGTGCCTGCCTTGTGCCCTCCTGCCTCCAAACCTGCCCTGTCAGGATTCCACGCAGGTCCTACTGCCTGCCTTGTGCCTTGCTGCCTTCAAACCTGCTGTGATTCCGCGCAGGTCCTAGTGCCTGCCTGGCTGCCTCCAAACCTGCTGTGATTCCGCGCAGGTCCTAGTGCCTGCCTTGTTGCCTCCAAACCTGCTGTGATTCCGTGCAGGTCCTAGCGCCTGCCTTGTGCCCTGCTGTAAGAGTGTGTCGCGAAATGATGCATGTCTAAAAAGTGTGTCACCAACATGAAAAGTTTGGAAAGCTCTGCATTAAGCCCTAATGTGGTTAACTGGTTTTGTGTACTGTGGTACCCATCCAACTGTGGTTTATTCATTGTATATCTTGACATAATATGTGACAACTGTTTTGGTTTGGTAACCATGATTGGGGCGTAGCTTCTTGTGTGGACCTAGCCAGCTGTGATTTATTTAATAAACCATTATTTTAAAATGGCTTACTGCAATGTACATGTCACATCTCTAGGTACTGTATATGTTCACATGTTTAATATTTAAATATTAAATATTAATTAATATTTAAATATTTCCTGTTGTGCCATTATTATAGTATAATAATCCTCCGAAATGTGTATTAGGCCCACTAGAGAAAAATGCAGGAATCATAACTACCTCTCCCAACAGCAGCTCCATCTTGGGGATGTGGGTTGGTTATTGTGTCATGGGGTTCAACTTCTATGCAGCTTGTCCTTCTCCAATCAGAGTTTGAACCTCTGGAAAATGCTTTTCAGGAAAACAAAATTAAACATTAGTATCCAGCCCTGAATCATCTGTGGCTTGATCCAAAGAAAACCTTCTAAGTGCTCTTTCAAGTACTCAGCAGCTTTTACAATATGTGACCCAGAGTAAAGGACATGAATATAATAATTAAAGGGAAGAGAGATTTAATCTCAGTTCCTGTGTTGTTATATAGCATGAGTGACGACAAGTAGCCAGCACTTCTGGTCTGGATTTACTTTTATTTGGAAGGTGGTCTTTCAGCTCGTGGCATTTTGTAAAACTATTTACAAACATCCAGGCTGAGCTTAAATATTCCATGAGACAACCAAATCCATTCTACTGTACAACCCTTTTAGAAATGTATGATTACTTTTCTGTGGTTGGTGGTTGGAATGCTTATGATTTTCCAAAAAATACCTCACTTTCCAAGGAATTGAGACTTAGGTTTGTTTTCAGGGTGTCAAGGAATATTTGATGTCCTTCTCTTAAGAGAGCAAAGATCCATTCTTTAACGCACCACTGCAGTTACAGAGTTGAAATATATCCCTCTCTGCTTAACCATGTCAATGACACTTGCAGAGGTATGGGAGCAGGGAAGCTAGATGGAGAAAAATTCAAAATTAATCCTGTTCTCAATTTGTATTGAGACAGGAACCACCCTTCCCCAGGAATAAGCTTTTCCCCTCTTAGCAAGGTTACCAGGCCCAAGCAGTTTTGGAATATACGATGCTGGACTACAAACCCAACGCTGCAATAATCAAGAAAAGGGTTTTTAATTTAATGAAGACAACAAAGTAAAGATTTGAGGGGATAGTTTCACTGCAAGAAGTTATATCAGGCTGAGATCTACTTTCCAAAAACTGTAATTTGTAAGTAATCCAAGCAAACAAAGAGACAGAGGTGCAGAACTGGAACATAGATAGTAAAGGTAAAGGATCCCTCCGCACATTTGTGCAGTTGTGTCCGACTCTAGGGGCCGGTGCTCACCTCCGTTTGTTAGCTGAAGAGCCAGCGTTGTCCGAAGACGCTTCCACGGTCATGTGGCCAGCATGACGCTCTCGGAACGCTGTTACCTACCCACCGAAGTGGTACCTATTAATCTACTTGCATTTGCATGCTTTCAAATTGCTAGGTTGGCAAGAGCTGGGGCTAGTGCTGGAGCTTACTCCGTCACGCGGGGCTAGGGATTCGAACCTCCGAACTTGCGATCTTCCGATCGACAAGCCTGGCGTCTTACCCGCTGAACCACCACTTGAAAAAAATGAAAGATCCCTGACAAGACTAACTAAGCAGCCTCTGCCATTTTACCCAACTTCCTCGGTTTTTAGGCCCGATGACATTAACTCTGTTCTCAGGGACCTGGAGATCCATGTCTCTCTCAGACCTCTGGCCAAGGCTCCCTGAAACGAAGAAACTAATCCCTAGCTTCCTCTTCCTGGAATCTCATCCTGGAAAGACAATTCCTGTATTTACAGAGCCCTTAAGAGCAGCCTTTCTCAACCTTTTGACCCTTGAAATATTTTTCAGGCCTCGGGGAACTCCTGCACATTCAGGCTCAAATATAGACCAGAAGTTACAAAATTATTATATTTGTTTCATGTGTAGGCCTATATATATGCATAAACAGGCTTCTTAATCTAAAAATAAAGAATGAAACTTACCTCTTTAATGTGAAGTTGCCCGAATTTGAAATACGTTTTAAAATAAATCGTGATCACCCAGGAAACCCCTAGTGACCTCTCCAGAACCCTCGGGTTCCACTGAAGCCTGGTTGAGGAATCCTGCCTTAAGAGAGTTCAGCTAGCTAGTAGGCCACCCAAGATTTTTTGTTGTTGTTGCTCAGTCGTTAAGTCGTGTCTGACTCTTCGTGACCTCATGGACCATAGCACGCCAGGCCTTCCTGTCCTCCACTGTCTCCCGGAGTTTACTCAAATTCATGTTCATTACATTGGTGATGCTATCTAACCATCTCATCCTCTGCCGTCCCCTTCTCCTTTTGCCTTCAGTCTTTCCCAGCATCAGGGTCTTTTCCAGTGAGTCCTCTCTCTGCATTAGGTGGCCAAAGTATTTGAGCTTCAGCTTCAGTATCTGTCCTTCCCATGAGCAGTCAGGGTTGATTTCCTTTAGGATTGACTGATTTGACCTCCTAAATTAAGAGTCCCTTAAACTGTTTACAAATCTTCAGTCCTTTGACAGTTCCTAAATTTATGATTTTCCCTCACATGATTAAGCAAAGAGCTGATGAAATGCTGACATTTGCAATGGACCAGGCTCCACAGAAATCCAGAAGTGTATCTCCATTTGGCCATGAAATTCACTTGGTGATCTTCAGTAAGTCGGTGTCAGATCTGCTTCACACGTCACATCAAGCTATAATATAATTTGCTTATTGGTGGCTTACCATGTACGTTGCCTTAGCCTCTTGTAGGATAAGCAGGAAGAGCAGGGTAGATGTAATAAGCAAAGGCTGAATGAGTTCACTTAGTCCGGTCACATTCTCCCTCCTTTCCACAGTCCCAAGCCAGCACCTGTGCCAATAGCAGGCCAGCGGGTCCGTGCCGTGTACGACTATATTGGCCAAGAAGCAGATGAGCTAAGTTTCAAGGCAGGTGAGTGTGGTCTTCATAATCCTTCCACACAAGTTCATTCTTCCAAAGGCAGCCTCATCTCTTTGTGGAGACTGGTTGGTATTAAAATGTATCTGAATCTGCTCCAACCGTTGCAGGTCCCTTGCTAAAAGTGACTCTGGTTCCCCTTCTCTCGTCATCTACATTCTTCCATGCTCTCTGTTTTCCTATAAGAAGTTCTAAGGATGGGAATGGGCAACCAATTTTTTAGGGACCATGAGACAGCGGGGTTTCCGGTTACAAGGGTGATGGGTACAGCCTTTCTCGCCTAGTATTCTTTTCCTCCTCTACCATAGTGGTCAGGATCAACTGAGAATAAGCCTGTCTCTCTCCAAGGCTCCTCCTCCCAGCTTAGTTACAGTTCTATCCACCAGCCCTTCAGCTGGCAGAAAACTATACCAGCATAACATTTGCTGTCCCCACTGTCAAACTTTATTCTGCCACAAGAAGAGTGCCATTAAATGGCATCCTCATCTACTGTGAACTAAGGAAAGGACATGGGGGATTCCACTGACTTGGCTTCCTTCTGACCCACTAAACATACCAGCCAATGTATATCAACATATCATCCACCAATCACTGTTCTTGAATGGGTTGGGGCTGGGTAGCAGATGAGTTTTGACAGATGACTAGACCAGAGGTGGGGTTCTGTCTGTCAGAAGTTGTTCCAGCCAGGGCTGGGAGGGGTGGTATTTGCCCTGCAAGTTAGTCCAGACAAGAAGCACAACCAGGAGTGTTAGCTGTATCTTTTTTATTATTTTTTTTTAATTTATCGTATTTATACCCCGCCTATCCCCTCCCTAACGGAGGACTCTAGGTGGCTTACATACATTGTATTTCATATATTTATACATTTCATATATCATACAACATTTTAAACCGCGCGCTAAGGGAAGGGGTAAGGGAACCGACTCTTTCGTGGGTATTGGACTACATGTCCCAGAATACCTTGCTTCGGAGCCGGCTGCTGACGTCCTGGATGTTGCTGTTTCGGGATCCGTCGTCTCCGCCGCCATTCACGAGATCTTCTTCGTTCGGTGGGCGACCCCCGACAGGACGCCAGCATATTCTCCCACTTAAGGTGGTACCCATTTATCTACTTGCAAAGCTTTCGAACTGTTGGGTTGACAGGAGCTGGGACAAGTAACGAGAGCTCACCTCGTTATGCGGGGACTCGAACTGCCGACCTTCCAATCGGCAGTCTACAGCTCAGAGGTTTAACTCGCTGAGCCACCGCATATCTTTATTGTGAGGTGTTTGTTTTTTTGTTTGTTTTTTGTGCCTTTGAGTCATTGACTCTTGGTGACTGCCTGGACTAGTCCCTGCAGTTTTCTTGGCAAGATTTCGGAAGTGGTTTGCCATTGCCTCCTTCCTAGGGCTGAAAGTTAGTGACTGCCCAAGGTCACCAGCTGGCTTCGTGCCTAAGGCAGGAGAAGAGGGGAGCCAACTCATCGTTAGGACTTCTGGGAGACAGGCTAGACTTAACCTTTATCTATCCCCACCCTTGCTTATCGAAAATTGCTGTATCTTCACTACCATTGGCAATAGGGACATTTTAATTTGGATTTGCATATGGGAGGTAAGATTAAAGTGTTCCTCCCTCTTGCCTCACATAACCCTGTTGAATATTCTATTATGCTGTTGCTAATGGAGAATCTGTTCCCCTTTGTCCAACTGATGGCTGATCAGCAGCGTGGCTGGATAAAGTGAGCTGAGCTCCTTGGGCCATGAGAGAGTGACCAAGGATCTTCCTCTCCTTTTTATGGGCAGAGGGGAACACTAGTAACATTTATGAACAAGGCAGATGTCTTACAGACCAGACACAGAAGGCAAATATCATACCTACTCCTACCAGCATCAGATCCGTATACCAGATCTCCAAGATGCTTCAACCCTCAACTAGCTGGCATCTCTGTCTCTTGTTCCAGAACATAGACTCGTGTACACACGTCTTCCTTCATTCCACTCTCTTACCCGCTAAGGCTCAGCGAGGCACATGTACTGTAGCTCATTTTCTCAAAGCTGTGGGGGCTGATTCTCAAGAGATCTTTCCCAAACATTAGTTCTCCTTAAGGAAACATCAGTACCCTGGGCCATTAACAAGCAATCTTCTAAACAAAGGCATGGCTAGCCAGCAACCACAATGCTATTGTTAAAGTATTGTAACATCCACAAGAACAACAAGTTTAGCTACAGTTGCATACTACCAGGCATAATTGAACTAGTGGGCATGCTGGCTCCCTTGAGCAATATCTAACCTGAACTGGGAATTACGGGAGTTGCAGTCCAACATTTCTGAAGGGCTCCAGGCTGGGAAAGACTACTCTAAAATCTGACTGATTTCAGTCTGCTTTTAGTTAATAAGAATAGGTTGGGTATCACAGCTGCTTGTTTTTAACATGTTAGAACTTATGGTGAGATGGCTGGCTTTGAAATTTCATATATTTTTCTTTTTATTTTATTTAAAATTCATGTTAAAAAAAAGATGCAGGGAGGAAGATGGGCCTGAAGAAAGGATGTGATAAACAAAACAACTAAAAAAAGATGTTGTTACACAAAATCTTCTATCTTGCTCTTTGGTTAGGAAAAAAACAAAAATCCATTGCTCTAAATCAGGTGTAGAGTTTTTCTTCCAGTATTGTATGATAATTCTTTTGGTAAGTCTCCATGCTTGTAAAATCCACCTTTTTGCCTTAATAGATTCTAAATTAATCACTGGGAATATAACCAAGAAGAACAATTGCATTTTCAACACATAGTAATCAATCCAGAATTATATTAACAAGTCTACTATTCTGAATCTAACAATAACAGGACAAGGCTGGAATTAATAATGGTAGCACTGTTTTATGTATCTATTTTATATATATCTTCTGTTAATTAGTTTCATATAATAACATTAATATATAATATTGCCATTTTAAAAGATTTTCACGGTATTTGTGTACCATGTTGAAAAAATGTTTTGAAAAGCAACCTAAAAATCCTTGGGCTATTTTTGAAAATGTACCAAACCCTTCTCTGATATTTATGGAGGCGGATGGCAGATCAGTCCATTGACTCAAACTGTATTTCACCCTTCCCATTATCTGTAATAATTTATGAGATCCTCCCCTGCCTTTTCTTCTCAGGAGAACTTCTTACCAAGCTGGAAGATGAAGATGAACAAGGCTGGTGCAAGGGAGTGACTGACAGTGGACATGTGGGCCTCTACCCTGCCAACTACGTGGAACCCATACAGGGCTAGATAGAATGGGCAAAACCAGGGGGACTTTACCCGGTCAATAAAATTACGTCTAGGTATAGTTTGCATTTCTGAGATCACATTATCCAATACAGAACGATGCAAAATTCAGTTCCTTCAGAGATTCAGCTGCATTTTGATAGTCATGCAAGTTTCCAGTCTATGCAGGTGCAAAGTTCATCCTGAAAACTGTGTGGGAAATGCTGGTGAAATCTCAGAAGCTGCAGTGGGTTGGTGGGTGGGGCCACATGGAACCTGACATGGGTAGTTCTGGCTTCTGCATTCTGCCCAGCTTTTTGCCCCTCCCTTTAGTTGTAGAATAAATGAATGTAAAACAAGACCTCCAAAGCTCCATTTACATAATGTATTCACAGAAAGGTAGCTTTTTGTCTTTTTGAAGGTGGCACAAATTGGTGCATAGCCCTGAATATTAAAGACCCAGAAACAACAGATGTGTAAAGATGTATCCCCCAAACAAATTCCTCCACGTATGCACTTGTAACCACACACACTCACTCACTCACGTACATACATCAACTGGACACATACAGCACATCCGGTCTGATTTACAGCTCTGTGTGCTTACGTAGTTGTTCACCCTTTCTTCCCTTGTCTCTGACACACAAACAAACAATTCATGGTGCCTTTAAGCTCTCCTTTGTGCACCACAGAGGCTGAAAGCACCCTGCCCTGAAGGGCTGGTCAAAGTTCACAAGAAGCACAACAAGAAAGATGTCTCACACTCCCACAAATTCTCTTTAGTCATATCTTAAATCCAAAGATCTGCCACACGTGAGATGGATGTACATTTGAAAATTGCCCACACACGGCAAGTTAGTGAAGTATGGGAAGTTTGTAGGCCCCAACCACACCGTTGTTTCAACACATCCCTGGATGATTGATTTTTGGGGAAGAAAAACTTTAGAGAGGCAACTGCACTCCACCTATTGAAGTGTACTCCATCCATCAAAATGTCGATGAAGGTTCTCAGTCATCCAGGTAGAACAGTCTGTGTCTTGAATCATGTCAACTGGATTTCTATTTTTTCAGTAGAAACGTTTCACTCCTTATCCAAGGAGCTTCTTCAGTCTGAGTAAAACTTACTCAGACTGAAGAAGCTCCTTGGATAAGGAGTGAAACGTTTCTACTGAAAAAATAGAAATCCAGTTGACATGATTCAAGACACAGTCCATCCATCAAAGTGTGAAAACAAGGCTGAGACAAATAAGATGAATTTGTGAACATCTGTTGTTGTTTTTTTAAGTAGATATTTTAGCATCTGTGGATTTTGGAAAATAAATAAATAAGCATGGTGGCCAGTTTTAATGTTCTTTTTGTTTCTAAGCTCCTAGTCTTTATGACCGCAAAGTTAACCTTAAAAATATGTGGGCCTGATGAAATCTCAGAAGTTGGTCTACATGTGACCTTGCTTCCAGCATCTTATTCTCCCTTTTCTCAAGGTGTCTGTTGTCATTTTAATTGATAACAATCCAGCAGCTGTAATAAGATACAATATGTAAGGCATGACAGCCCCTAGCCAACATGGTTGATCTCCAAAAGCTAGATGGGGTTAAAGCTGGTTAGAACTTGGACAGAAAACTATCAAGAAATCCCAGGGCTATAGACTAGAGACTGAACATTGAAAAAACATGAAGAAGGTAATGGCAAAGCACTTCTGTATTGTAAGAAAACTGCATGGACATGGAGTCACCAGATTTGAGCTAGGCTCAAAGGAGAACATGTCTCCGCTGAGCTTCACCTCATAGTCAGCTGCCATTTGATTTGCCCACTTCAGATTCAATATACCTCTCTTTAAACTTTAAAAAAGGTGTTGCAATGCATTTCTCTACCCCAGGAAACATCTAGAGTCTAGATCAGAGCTTTCCAAACTGTGTGTCGGGACACATTAGTGTGTCGGCTGCAGTGTCTGGGTGTGTCGCGGCTGCTGCTGCCTCCAAGCCCTGCCAGGATTCTGCGCAGGTCCTAGTGCCTGCCTTGTTGCCTCCAAACCTGCTGTGATTCCGTGCAGGTCCTAGCGCCTGCCTTGTGCCTTGCCGCCTCCAAACCTGCTGTGATTCCGCGCAGGTCCTAGTGCCTGCCTTGTGCCCTGCTGTAAGAGTGTGTCACGAAATGATGCATGTCTAAAAAGTGTGTCACCAATATGAAAAGTTTGGAAAGCTCTGGTCTAGATTCTAGACAATCTCCCTGCAGAAAATCGTAACAGAAACATAAACCACCTACGGTTCTCCCAGATCCTTAGGTGTCAGTCCTGGAGCTTCTCTCAAAGATTCTGCCAAATAATAATATGATGGGGGGAGGGGAGGAATTAAACACATGGGAATAATCCCATTAACTGTGTTTGTTTATTTGTATTTAAATGAAAACCGAGTTAAATTACTGTATTCCAGCTTTGCCAAGTCTGAAAAATCCTCTGTTGTATCCAAAATCCAGAAAGGTTGGACATACAGGTACAGTGACCATATGTCCTTTATTATAAAGGACGGTCCTTTATTCCAGAAAGTTCTCCTTTAGATTTAGTTAATTTAATTATTTATTTTCTTGTTTTGGCTCTTGGATTTTCCTTTGTTAAGCAAAGTTATAAACATCAACAATTAATTTTTTTTATCCTTATGAACCTCTTTCAGATTTGCCCCTTTTCCATGTTTGCCCTTTATTTTTTCCAAGAAAATATGGTCACTGAACATATAGAAGTAGATACTCTACAGTGTGTTCCTGTTGTAATTTATGGGTTGAGCTTATTTGGTGGATTCATTTATTTTATTTTATTTTATTTTATTTTATTTTATTTTATTTTATTTTATTTTATTTTATTTTATTTTATTATTTTATTTTATTTTATTTTATTTTATTTTATTATTTTATTTTATTTTATTTTATTTTATTTTATTTATTATTTTATTTTATTTTAACATTTGCCCAGGTCTTTGGCATGGGTGATTGAAGCCCCCTTTAGATTGTGCAAGTTGCTTTTTCTTTCAGTTTTGTAACTTTTTCCATCTTTTCTTTGGGGAGGGGCATCGTTTCCTTGCTTTTAAATGTTTTTAACAATTTCTAAACTGTCCAGAGTTGCTGGGAGTCAGGTGGCAGATGATGATGATGATGATGATGATGATGATGATGTCCATCCCCCTGAGGTGACTCTAGATGGCATACAAAAGTTAAAACCAGAAAAAAACCAAGAAATAATGTACAATATATGCAATAAAACAATGTACAAGAATCATAATAGGAGCTATAACATGCCACATGCCTGGGGTAAAATACTGTAAATCAATAAATAATAACTCTAGGATGAACACTGAAACAATGACTAAACAACCAGCCAGTGGGGCTTCCTTAACCTCCCAGCCCAAATGCGTGTGGGAACCTTCAGGTCTTCAACGTTTTGCAAAAGTCCAACAGGGCTGGGCCATCCAGATCTCCAGGGGAATGCTGTTCCACAGGGTAGGCACAGCAACAGAAACCCATTTTTCCCTGAAGTTGGGAAAAAACTACCATTCCTTCATAACACCCTAAGATTTTCCATGAGCTGGGCTAACTTAACTTCCCAGGATGAACTGGGGCATTTACAGACAAGGTCTTTGCCCTGCTCCAGCATCAGCTCCTGACCTGAACAATCTCACCTTCCCTGGGTTCAGCAGCTGGGCTGATTTAGTTCCAGCTCAGCTATGATGCGTTTGAAAAGCACAGGTGGTGATCGATTTTTTTTTCTTTTGTGGTGAGTGCTGCTCCACAGAGCTTTCGGGCAGCCACTGGCCCATTGGCAGGAGCCCTCAACTCAATCCACCTCTCAGATCTTGGGTTCAAAAGAACCTCCCCTCCTTCCCCATAGAGCAGAGCTTTCCAAACTGTGTCGCGACACAAAAGTGTGTCGCCACACACAGTCTGGTGTGTTACCACACAACCCGGAAGCGCTGATCATCATCAGCGCTTCCGGGTTTTCCCGCGGCGACACACCAACGGCGGCGCGCAAAAAACTGAAAGCGGCAGCAGCGCTTCCGGGTTTTTGCGCGCTGCCGCAACGGCAGCACTTCTGGGTTTTCCTGCGGCGACACACCAACGGCGGTTGGTGTGTCGCCGCGGGAAAACTTTGGAAAGCCCTGCCATAGAGGTTCCGCTGTTAGAGCATCACACTGAGATGCTATTAATTCACAGGTGTTTTCAGAGCAACAGAGGGATAATGCCTGGATGTCTCCTTGTAGCTCTCCCTCATAGAAACCTCTCAATTTTATTTATTTATGTATTGCCAGTACATATGCACATAACATAAACTAGAAATGTAACCTGGGGGAGGACTATCGACTGTTATGTTCTTTGCATTCCCTTCTTGATCAGTTGGAAACTGATGTGGGTGTTTTGACATCACCAGCAATAAGAGACCACCAGGGATTGGCTTCAAACCACTTCTGAGTAGGCTGACCATACGTACCGTTTTAAACGGGACAGCACTGTTTTTTTCACATTTCCCGACCGTCCCGTTGTTTTAATATAAATGTCAATTTTGTCCCGTTTTTTTTAAAAAAAATTAGCAAAATGTCAGGTATGGCAAGATTGATTCAGCCAAGATGCAATTATCATTTAAAAACTGCTTGATTGAGGTGCCTGATGTCGGGTGAGACTAGAGAGGGGCAAGGAAGGCGGAAAGAGAGATAGAGGGAGACAGAGAGAGACGGGGAGAGAGATCTTTGCCACTGCCTCTGCTCTTCTCTTAGCTGGTCGCTCTCTGCTCTCTGTTTGTTTTATTAACATGCGTTCAGGATGTGATCCCGCCCCTTTTTTTCAAGAGTGAAACTGATTATTTCTCCAGCTCGGCAAGAGAGAGTCTTTTGTTTGGGATTGTGGGAGAGAAAGAAAGAGGGAGAAAAAAAAGCAGGAGGAGGAGGAGGGAAGGCAGAAGGAAGAGAAGCCTCACCGGGCGTGGAGTTTTTGAATCCTCCCTTCCCTGCCTCTCTTCTCTCCCCCCTCCCCTCCTTCCTGCGATCCGTGATGTTACAAAGCCCATGAGCTGTGGGAAAACCATTCGCCTCCTGTCAAATACAGTCCCCCTCTATGTCTACCTAAATTTTTGTATGAGTTCTGTCACTGAAGAATAATTGTTAGCTCAATATGTTCATGTAATAAAACTTTTTCATTTTAATGAAAACAAAAATATTATTATATATACAGTAATCTGTTAAATGGATCTTAAAAACTCTTTAAAACTTTTTTTATCGTCTTACTTTTTCATGAATACGGAATATTACGTAAGTTTAACCCCGTCCCATTTTTGCCATCCCAATGTCCCATTTTTGTCTCAAGGAAATACAGTATGGTCAGCCTACTTCTGAGGGACTTGAGAGCAGAAACATGGCAGTATGAAAACGCCCCCAGGAAACATGTGCACTAATCATTTCTCTGAGATCATAGGCCCTGGAGCTAGGAGAGATACTATTACAGAAGAGGATAGGGGCATTCAGGCAAAACAAATGCTAATATCTTACTGGCCTGCCTAGTTTTTCAGTTCAAGAGAGACTCTAATTCAAAAAAGTGAAAAAGGGAGTCATTTTGAGTCCTTTCGGGTTGCCTGTTTCGCTCTGCCTAACAAAACCAGCAGCTGCAGCTGTCTCAGTCCTGGTCTCATAGGGGAGACGTTCACAATGAGTTGTCTCCAAAAGCCTTGAGTGTTTCCTCAAGCCCTTCGTGGCCACTAAATACATATTTTTGATGTCAGATTGAGATAAAATAATAAACGCACGGGGAGTCATTGCAATAACTGCATTTTAATGAAATGCCGTTCCTGTTCTGACCTGAACAAAAGGTTTGCAACATCTAGGACAACAGAAGAAAGAGGGGGATCTCCCAGCTCTTCTCCACTGACTCGGATAATATTTTGTGCTGTCAACTTAATCTCTCTCTCTCTCTCCCTTGATGACAAGAGAGATATTGCCACACCCACTATCGCTCTACTTGTTTAAGGGCTTCAAGATAAATCATTTTGTTTCTGAACCCTACGGTTTTGCACACCACAAACACAGAACCCAACAAGTCCTAGCCAAACATCAAGGGGATCCACTTCTGACTGAGCTCACCTGACAACCAATGAGATTCAGGGCTGTCAAAGTTCACTGCTCATTAATCTGAGCGGCAGAGCACTTTTTCCCCAGGTGCTCTTAGCCATTGGAATATGAACCCCAATAATTACATGGAACAGAGGCGGTAAACCCTTGCAGTGCTAACCAGTCAGGATTTACAACCCACATTCCTGGGTCCTATGGGCGAGGCAATATGCTACTCCCCAGCCAGTGCAAATATACATCTTCTCCATCCCCGAGACAAGTAATCTGGGTGAAGCCAGGACACACGGAAAGAATTCCTGCTGGAAATTGCAGAAGGACTGAACCGGCGGAAGATGGGAGGCAGAATCTGGATCATAATGCTGCTGGCAATCGGGGTTGAAGGGCTCATCCGGTGAGATAATGCAAGATGGTTATTGAACTCCGGGCTGCAAAGGAGAGCCTAGGGATTTAGGCTCTCATGGAAGATAGGATAGCCCCCTTTAGTTTCAGATGCTCCAGGTGGGTTGAACCAGCAATTCCCAACTTCCTAGCTAGCACGGCTCTGAATTTGGTGAGCGGGAGTCCTCACCCACGTGGAGGGCACCAGCTTAGGGGGGAATTTAGAAGTGTGTGGTTTGAGGGAGTGGGGATCCTTGATCAGGAAAGAAAGATATGATTGCTGCCTGGCGTGGGAAGGAGGAAGAGATAGTTCCTCATGGGGGTGGTTAATCCCCTAATTTTATAATTGTCCTTCTTTTAATTTATTCCATCACCATCTGGATTTTAGAATATGTATTTTTTGTATAACTGTGATTTTAGATATTTTAGATTTTATTTTAACTTGTTTATTGTGAACCGCCCAGAGTTCCCCATGGGGGGAGATGGGCGGTCATACAAATCAAATAAATAAAAAATAAATAAAATAAATTGCAGGGAATTTGAAGAATCAAGCTATTGGGGCACACAGCTTGCCTTTCAAGAAAGAGGTGTGGAACCCACTGACTGCGAACACAGAATATGAGATCTGGGATACCTGGATGTAATTTGAAAAACAGAGTGGCCTAGTGGTTAGAATGGAAGAAAGGAGATCTCTGTAATGTGAATGTGATTATCTTCTCCCACTTGGTTCCTTTCCTTTGTGCTGGACTACAGGGGGGATCCTGTCCGGAAATTCTGGAAATTGTAGTTTCAATAAATCTGGAAGGCACCAGAGTGTGGAAACTTAGGTTAAATGATAGTTGTCAGTCAAAAAGGATTGGTAATATTACTTTCAGGACTTTTCTCTCTCTTGAAGGGTGCTGACAACTTAACATGGGAACAGGAAATCTGTGGCTCTCCATGTGTGTTTGGACTCTTAACTCCCAGCAGCTTTAGTCATCATGTTGGGAGTTGTACCTTAGTACCATTTGGAGAGGCAGAAGTCTCCCACACCTCTTTTAATGGCTCTAGTTTCATTGCCTGTTGAACTTCTCCCTGCCAGACAGGCTGCTTAAAAAACAAGGTTGCTGTTTAGCAGACATTTCAGAAAAAAACAAGAAGGTTGCTATTTAGCGGACATTTCAGAAAAACAAGAAGGTTGCTATTTAGCGGACATTTCAGAAAAAACAAGAAGGTTGCTATTTAGTGGACATTTCAGAAAAAACAAGAAGGTTGCTATTTAGCGGACATTTCAGGAAAAAAAGAAGGTTGCTATCTAGCAGACATTTCAAGAAAAAAAGAAGGTTGCTATTTAGCGGACATTTCAGAAAAAACAAGAAGGTTGCTATTTAATGGACATTTCAGAAAAAACAAGGTTGCTATTTAGTGGACATTTCAGGAAAAACAAGAAGGTTGCTATTTAGTGGACATTTCAGAAAAAAACAAGAAGGTTGCTATTTAGCGGACATTTCAGAAAAAAAAGAAGGTTGCTATTTAGCGGACATTTCAGGAAAAAAAGAAGGTTGCTATTTAGCGGACATTTCAGGAAAAAAATAAGGTTGCTATCTAGCAGACATTTCAGGAAAAAAAAGAAGGTTGCTATTTAGCGGACATTTCAGAAAAAACAAGAAGGTTGCTATTTAATGGACATTTCAGAAAAAACAAGGTTGCTATTTAGTGGACATTTCAGGAAAAACAAGAAGGTTGCTATTTAGTGGACATTTCAGAAAAAAACAAGAAGGTTGCTATTTAGCGGACATTTCAGAAAAAAAAGAAGGTTGCTATTTAGTGGACATTTCAGAAAAATCAAGAAGGTTGCTATTTAGCGGACATTTCAGAAAAAACAAGAAGGTTACTATTTAGCGGACATTTCAGAAAAAACAAGAAGGTTGCTATTTAGTGGACATTTCAGGAAAAACAAGAAGGTTGCGATTTAGTGGACATTTCAGAAAAAAACAAGAAGGTTGCTATTTAATGGACATTTCAGAAAAAACAAGGTTGCTATTTAGTGGATATTTCAGGAAAAAAAGGACTTTCCACCATACGCAGGAAAGTGTCCTCTTGGGAAGTAGGAGAAATAAAAATGCAGAGAGTCCAGGTAGGTAAAAAGTATATTCTGAATAACGAGCAGTTTAGTAAAAGCACACTCCTTCCCCTGCCTAAAAATAAACCTTAACAAAGATTTAAGAATTTGGGATGTTTCAATTACTTGGAGAGAAATGGAATTAAACAGGTTAGAAGAGAAAGAGTTTAGCTGTAGGACTGTTGTTTTTTTTTTAATATAGATAAGTTCTTTACATTCCTGAAGTCTGTAAAAGGTTAAAATGTTTTCAAAACAACCAAACAAAAATTGTGAGAACCAGAACTGCTGGGTTCTTTAAAAGAACAGGAGAAGATTAAGTTGAATTTTAGATTCACAGTTGGCCAGAAAACAAACTGCTGGGTTAGGGCGCTCATGTCTCCCGACTGACAGATGGTCCTCTTAGATAAAGATCCCTCTAGCATGTGTCCAGTTTCAAGATAAAACCTTGGCCTTGAAATTGCCCATCCACAGTTAGCAGCTGGGCAGCCAACCAGAAAAACACATAGACACATCTGGTTATTCTCTTCCCAACTCAACTGAGATGGATTAAATTTCTGCTTAAATTATTGTACAGACCAATTTGCAAGTCCAAATTTACACAAATACACATTTGTCCTCTTTCGGCTTTGTCTTTCATCTTTTTTGATGATAAGTAAGAGGTTTCCTAAAAGGGGTGTGGTGGCTTAGCAGGTAAGACGCCAGGCAAGTTCGGAGGTTCGAAGCCCTAGCCCCGCGTGACGGAGTGAGCTCCCACACTAGCCCCAGCTCTTGCCAATCTAGCAATTCGAAAGCATGCAAATGCAAGTAGATGAATAGGTACCACTTCGGTGGGTAGGTAACAGCATTCCGCACGCATCATGCTGGCCACATGACCGTGGAAGCGTCTTCGGACAGCGCTGGCTCTTCGGCTAACAAACGGAGATGAGCACCGGCCCCTAGAGTCGGACACGACTGCACAAATGTGCAGGGGGAACCTTTACCTTTACCTAAGGGGTTTCCTTAGGTTTAATCTAGTCTTGTCCTGCTTTTAATAGAGATATGAAATTCAGGAAGCCACAGGTCAGGACAGCCAAGAAGAATGGAGTACATTATAGGGACCCGCTCAGAACTTCAAAATACTCTCTGGAAGGGAATCCAAGTATTCCAAGGATATTTGGTGGTCTTCTTTTCAGCATATTTGCTTTTAATGGCATGGCAACACCTAGCTGAACTCAAAAAGCTAAGCAGGATTGGACCTGCTCAGTACTTGGATGGGACACCTCCAGAACATCCTAGGGCTGTAATCTAGATTGAAAAGTTGAAAAGAATGCTTTGGGAGAATGGCCAGCCCTTCCTGGATTGTTGACAAGAACATTACACTAGTGTGACCGTGAAATAATCAGGAGTTGATCTTGACTCAAAGGAGGTGTTGCAACATTTAATAGCATGTAGTTAAATGTGATCTTTAGTTGTGTTGCTGTTGTAAGGTACCTTCAGGGCATGGTTGAAAATTGTGATTATCCCTTTTAGAAATAATGCCGGTACCTCTAGGTCAGGTCTGGAGTCTCCTGGGTATCAACAGAACTCTACTGGAGATTAGGAATAGAAAGAGAAATACTAGTGTTTTTTGGAATCTGGTAAAATTTCTGCACTTATCCATCAACCAATCATACAATTATAAACCCCAAGCAAATTAGAAAAAAAATTCTGTTATATTTGTGTGACTGGTAACAATTAACAGAAATGTCCATCGTAGCATCAACTCTGGGAAAAATCAGTTAAATATATTTTGTTCTTTAACCTAAATAAAAACAAAGAAGCTCTCCTGGAGTGAAATAAATACATAGGATACCCAAAGCCCAGTTGGAAAACAAAGTGTTTCTGGTGAGTAGAAGCTAAATCATCAGGCTTAGCTAGAGATCTCAGTGCCATTTGCAAAAGTTATGCAGAATTTTCATGCTGTCTTGAGCATGAAACTAATAAATCCAGAAATTTCTGCCTTAAAATGAAAAAGAACCAAACCCAGACATTTCTGCTATAAAATGAAAAAGAACTAAACTCAGAGATTTATGTTATAAAACAAAACAAAACAAAAAAATAACTAAACCCAGAAATTTCTCCATAAAATGAAAAAAAAAATCCAGAAATTTCTGCTACAGTATATAACAGAGCTTTCCAAACTGTGTGTTGGGACACATTAGTGTGTCGGCTGCAGTGTCTGGGTGTGTCGCAGCTACTGCTGCCTCTGAGCCCTGCCAGGATTCCCCGCAGGTCCTAGTGCCTGCCTTGTGCCTGGCTGCCTCCAAACCTGCTGTGATTCCGCGCAGGTCCTAGTGCCTGCCTTGTGCCCTGCTGAAAGAGCGTGTTGCAAAATGATGCGCTGCTGTAAGAGTGTGTCACAACATGATGCATGTCTAAAAAGTGTGTCACCAACATGAAAAGTTTGGAAAGCTCTGGTATATAAGGACATTTGAGAAAAACAAGAAATGCATGAGCTTGACTCTTATGATGATCATGCTTTGCAAGGCTAAGGATGTGCTTGGAATATCCTGTTCCCTGATTTGCACCACAGAACTGCCTGCCATATCTGGTTCATACTTGGGAGCTAATCAAAAGCATATTAGATCCAACCAACGGTATCTGAAATCGACTCACCCTTGTTCTAAGACAGGAGTAGGAAATGATTTTCTCTCTCAAAGGCCACTGAGTTGCAGGGGGAAAACAAACAAAGGTGCACAAATATTAATAAATTAATTTATTATGTAATTATATTAATTAATTGTAAGGTAGGTGTTATTTGTTGAAAACCTGAAGGACCAAGTTGGGGACAGATCTTCCTGGAGAATATCTATGTGGTCACTTGATGGCACATAATCAATCAATCAATCAATCAATCAGGTGTTATTGTTAGGGGAGGGACAAGAGTATTGCTATTTCCTTAAACAGTGGTTAATTGAGTAGCCATTAGAGCTGGATTCACCCATCAACAAGGAGTGGGAAATCTTTTGTAGACTGGATGCTGCACTTGATATTTGCCTGAATATGGTAAGTGGGCAGACTGGTGATGCAAAGTCAATGGGTTTGTGACCCATAGATTGGGGGGCCAGAACTGGAGTGGGGTCTTTTCAGTTTGGGAAGTGAAGATTTGAGATTTGGGTGTGTGTGTTTCAAAATGAGGTAAACCCTCTTTTAGGCTTTAGCTACAGCAGTGAGAAGCAGCTAGCTGATTGTGAAAAAAGCCTAAGTTGGATCAGACCAAGTTAGTATTTAGATGGGAGACCACTAAAAAATTCCAGAATAAGGCAATGTCGTTTTTGCATCGTTGCCAAGAAAAGTTTGCAGACATGTCCATGGAGATGTGCTCAATTCAAGTGAGACTTTTTAAGTTAAATTTTAAATTTCATGGCTTGCAACACTTGTTCTGTGAGTTTCCCACCTCAAAAAGCCAGACACTATAAAACTGGTTTTTGGTTTTTTTAGTTATAGTCAGATCTTTTGGAAGCCACAATCAGATTTGGTAGCCTTATGTAGTCCTGGGGGCCTTAAGATACCTATAACTGCATAAACAGTGGTTGGATTATCCATGGTTTGTTGAAGAAGCCACTGTGACAGGGTTCACACAACATACTAAGCCAAGCAAGTCACCTTATGGTTTAGTGCAGTGTGTGAGCCCAACCTACAATTATCCCTGGAAGGGGAGGAAGCTAAAGAAACATGCCCGCTGTTTCTCTTAGAGAGCAGGAAAGGTAGGGAGTGATGCTTGGGTACGACTACTAAGCAATCCTTGGAGTTGGAGCACTTTCAGGAACACCACCCAATCAACCTGTCTCTTTTTTGGGCATTCCCTTGTGGGAAAGGAGCACTATGGACAAGTTGGATGGCATTAAGCATGGGGCTGTATCTGGCTCACCTATTCAAGATTCCCCCTCCTGCTCCAGAGTAATAGGAATCAAATATTTCTGAGATCTAGGATTCATGTAGAAGTACAGTGAGGCAGCAGTCTAGATCTGCCAGCCAGTTCCTGGTAGCATATGTGAGCAGAGCAGAGGGTACCAGTTTGGCACAGTTCCCTGTATCTTGAAGAGATAAGTACTATCCAGTTGATAACACCACCCAATCCTTCCAGAATAACCCCATCTGCACCCACCAGTTCTGGCTCATCTTCCTCCCTATAATTCAGATTATGTCCAATGCAAAATAAGAGATTGGATATTTGGTTCCTCCCACGCAGTTATGGAGAAGACACAGCAGTGTCATTCCTCAAAGGTGCCAACCCCATTTTCAACCTGGTGCCAGGGCATGCCACCCTATGACTTACTCAGCACTGATTAGTGATGTTACGTAGCTACAATTATTTCACCTGCCCAGCCTTGTTGCTGCCTACAGGTGGGTGGTGCCCAGGTATCGGTGTTAATTATAAATGTTCTCTTAGTACATGTGTAAGGATTTCTCTCTCCCCCATTATGGCTAATATTCTATGTGGGTAGGTGAGAGGGGTTGAGGAATGTTGGATAAAGAATGCCAAGCTAACCCTACAGAGTTCTGAACACAGTAATGCCAGATGGACAAGAAATGTATGATTCTAATCTAATGATCTAAAATCCCAGTCCAAGGAAATAACGAACTCTACAGCTTGATTTGCCCATTTTATTTTTGAACTATCCCTTTTCCTGTACCTTTAACATCAGCACTTGTTAGAAGAAAGCAAACACTGTTTGGGTCCACTTCATCTTAAACCAGGGCTTTCCAAACTTTTCCCGTTGGCGACACACCAACGGCGGCGCGCAAAACCCCGGAAGCGCTGCTGCGGTGCTTTCAGATTTTCGCATACCGCAGCGGTGGCAGCAGCGGTGTCCTGGTGTGCCGTGTGAAAACCCAGAAGCGCTGATGGCCCGCCACCATGCGTGGAGCCGCGTGCAGTGGTGGCGCACCATCAGCACTTCCGGGTTTTGACGCAACACACCTGGGTCCCGCAGGCGACACAGTATTGTGTCGCGACACACAGTTCGGAAAGCTATGCCTTAAACCATAATGTTGTTTGCTCTTTCATGGCTCAGCAGGTTGTGTGAATCTGACCAATTACGGGTTTTTCAATAATTCCCACCCTGACCCAATAAAATATTTTCAGTTTGTAGACTATAAGCCCAGACTATGCACTTTTCATCATCCAGAGGGGGCGTGCAGATGAATCCAATTTGGGGTGGGGAATAATGCTAAGGGGCAAAATGGGTGCTTTAAATCTCACCCCCACCCCGCCCCCGTGTGGAAAGAACCCATATCTTTGGTTGTGCCTAACCTTGGGGGCTCCAGGAAATCATTTGTGCCTAGTAGGCTCTGTATTTTTCATTTCTGTCCTAGACTTTGTCAAGCACCAGGCCCCTTGACTCATTATAATGGTGATGACTGATGGCAAGGATACCACACACACCCTTTCCTTTAACCCCTCTCTCTTCTGCTTTCTCTTCCCTGGCAGGATCCCTCTGCAGAAATTCCCATCTGTCCGAAACCGGTTTGGCCGGTCAGGTCTTCCCATTGCTGAAGTGTTAAGGCGAGGTGGCTTAAGGAGTGGAAAGCCACCGGTTACGGCTTCTGTCACTCGCCAGCGTCTCCACAACTACATGGATGTATGTGTTCATAGCAGAGGGCATAAGCTAGGAGTAAAGCTTTAGAGTGTTGCGGTGGTAAATGAAGGGCATATGAACCAACTGCAGGTAGTCCTTGCTTAACGATCACAATTGGGACTGGAATTTCGGTTGCTACGCGGTGAGGTCATTAAGCGAATCCGACCCAATTTCACGGCCATTTTTGCGGCGGTCATTAAGCAAATCACTGCAGTAATTAAGCGAATCACATGGTCATTAAGTGAACCACATGGTTGTTAAGCAGATCACGCAGTTCCCCATTGATTTTGCTTGTTTGAAGCCAGCTGGGAAGGTTGAAAATGATGATCATGTGACCGTGGGATGTTGTGATGGTTGTAAATGCAAACCAGTTGCCAAGCACCCAAATCGCAATCATGTGATCATGGGGACACTGAAACAGTCATAAGTGCGAGGACGGGTCACAAGTTGGGTTTTAGAGCTGTCATAAGTCCAAACCATTGCTAAACGAATGATCCTTAAGCAAGGACTGCCTGTGTGATGATGCCAAAATGACGATGTGCGCAGTGATGTCATCCCACACATGCCACCATTGTGTACTTGCATCCTGATGCCCAATGCCAGAGTGTAAGCCAGGCATCTCATGCACACTTAGTCATTTGCCTCCCACCATAGAAACCTGGGGGTCAAATTGTTGGACTAGGTTTGAGGAAGTTCAAGTCCATCCTCAACTATGGAAATTTACCCTATCTCAGCCCAACCTACTTTATGGGGCTGTTGTTGTGGGATAAAATGAAGAAAGATCCCTAGGTAAACTGCCATGAGCTTCTGGGGGAAAGGCAAGTTACAAATCCACCAAATAAATTGATGGGTCTCTGAGCAATGGAAACTTGGCTGCTGGATGGAGTCTCAAGGACTACACCTGCGTTCAGCCATAGAGATAACCCACCAAGTGATTTGTTTGATTTTGGTTAGGTGTGTTCTGTGAACACAGTCAGTGTGATTAGTGTACCACAGTTCATGGCTTAGCCTGTCCTTGCCCATTACAATACTTAGTAAACTACACTTCAACAAATAGTAATGCTGTGAGATGTATAAACCAATTTATTATCTGCTTATCCAAATGTAAGTGTAGCTGGGTTAAACAAAGGCACCTTATTAACAATTAGCCTTTCTTCATCCTGATTTTCAATTTTTTTTCCAGGGTGAATTAGCAAGATCATAGAAAGCGTCCCTATCTGTCCCTCTAGCCCACTGGAATGAGGATCTTTGGCCTTCCACAGTTTGTCATACTATAGCTATAACGGCATGATGTGGGATGCTGGGACTTGTAGTTTATACCATCCTGGATGACCACCAGTTCTTGATCACTCCAGGGTTTTAGGCTCAGCAGCTCTTAGCCCCACCCAGAGATGCTGAGAGCTGAACTCAGGACCTTCTGCATATAAAGCAGTGTTCTAGCACTGAGCACTGACCTTCTGTGCATATACATATGATTACATGAGTCAATTAATCCTATGCATTTTATCTATTGATCAATAACTTCAAATAACTTTCCACACCATTGAAGCCACCAGTCTGAGAGGAAAATAACATTTTATGGTTTGGTTC
Organism: Charina bottae; assembly: GCA_023362775.1. Taxonomy (NCBI): domain Eukaryota; kingdom Metazoa; phylum Chordata; class Lepidosauria; order Squamata; family Charinaidae; genus Charina; species Charina bottae. The sequence goes on along the minus strand of JALMGJ010000011.1, from coordinate 23,525,372 downwards.
CAGAGGCAGCTAAAATGAGTAAAGGGCAATCCGTTCTTGCAAGAATTTCCACCAAGATCAAGGCCTCCTGCAGCATATTTCTCAAGGGCCTCTCAACCACCAGGTTCTCTTCTTGGGTGAAGGTCACTGGGAAATGCCATAGGAAGAACACTTAGCTTCCCTCCCTCCTGTGAGGGAAGCCAAGCAATCTTCTTTTTTTAAGAGACAGGCTTGGTTTTAGATGAGGGTACATGGGGTGAAGTTTTGAAGATAGATTTGATTGCTGTTGTGGGTCTTCCGGGCTGTGTGGCCGTGTTCTGGAAGTTGTGGTTCCTAACGTTTCGCCAGCATCTGTGGCCGGCATCTTCAGAGGGCAGGAGCACAGACAGAAGCGAAATCTCTGTGTGAGATCGCTTCTGTCTGTGCTCCTGCCCTCTGAAGATGCCGGCCACAGATGCTGGCGAAACGTTAGGAACCACAACTTCCAGAACACGGCCACACAGCCCGGAAGACCCACAACAGCCATTGATACATAGATTTGATTGATTGATTGATTGATTGATGAGCCATAAAATTGGTGTCAACTCTTAACAACCACATAGACCTTCTCTAGGATGATCTGTCCCCAACCTGGTCCTTCAGGTCTCCCAACAGTGCACCCAATGCCACTGTAATTGAGTCCATCCTCCTTGTTCCTGGTCATCCTCTTTTCTTCCACCCTTACCGGAATCATAGACTTCTCATGAGAATTAGGTCTTTGCATAATGTGTCCAAAATATGATAACTTGAGCCTGATCATTTGTGCCTTCGGTGAGAACTCTGGATTGTTTGTTCTCTTGCTCTCTATGGTATTCTCAGGAGTCTTCTCCAATACCAGAGTTCAAAAGCATCAATGCTCTTTCTATCCTGCATCTTTGAAGTCCAACTTCCATTTCCATAGCATGTCACGGAGAAAGTCATTGCCAGCACAATTCTGATCTTTGTAGGTATATTTAGTCTTACTCCCATTTTTTTCACTGTGCACCTTGATTTTTATTACTAGAACTTTTAGAGCCTTTCCATTTTCAGCTAAGAGTAGCATCATCAGCATGGCACAGGTTATTAATGTTTCTTCCTCCAATTTTAAATATGCGCTCATGTTCTTCCAATCCAGCCTCCCATAATATATATTCACCATAGATCCAGTTAATTTCTCTGTGTTCTGTACAGACTGTGGCTTCCAGTCCCGTAGATAAATTTTGCATGTAGAAAATGAGATGGTTGACACAAGCAAAGGCCTTTCTATAACCAATGAAGCACATATTGACTTCTTTTTTGTATTCTTTGGCTTTCTCAATTTTCTAGTGTGCATCACCAATCATGTCTCTTGGTCCTGGGATTTTTGTAAAGCCAGGCTAAACATCTGGCATTTCCCTTTCCATGCAGGGCTCTAATCTGCACTGGATGATCCTAAGTATTATTTTGCTAGCATGTGAAATTACGGATAGTGTACAATAGTTAGCATGCTCTATTAAGTCTCCTTCCTTTGATATTGGTAGTAGACTAACTTTTTCCAGTCTGTTTGCCACTGTGTCATTCTCCAGATTTGCTGGCATAACTTGTTTAGAATTTTTACTGATTCTTCTTTTGTTGCTTGCCATTTTTATGTAGATATTCCATCAATTATTGTAGCCTTCCCACTTGATAATGTTCAAAGTGTTGATTTAACTTCATCTTTTAGTACTAGAGCAGAGCTTTCCAAACTGTGTGTCTTAACACAAAAGTGTGTCACCACACAACCCGGAAGCACTGATCATCATCAGCACTTCCGGGTTTTCCCGCGGCGACACACCAACTGCAGCGCGCAAAACCCAAAAGCAGCAGCAGCGCTTCCGGGTTTTTGCGCGCTGCCGCACTTCCAGGTTTTCCCGTGGCGACACACCAACACCGGTTGGTGTGTCGCCGCGGGAAAAACTTTGGAAAGCCCTGTACTAGAGGAAATAGGGAATATCTTGAAAGATTTCTTGGATGTTGACATCCTTAAATTCCTCCCATCTTTGTTTGATCTTCTTTGAATCAGTTACTATATGTACATTGGCATCCCTTAGCATACCAATTTGAACCTCCATCTGAGTTTGGAAATATTTTGAAAGACTTTTCTTGGGTTTCCATGTCAGTTTTGATCTTCATTATATCTTTGCATTTATAATGACAAATACTGCTTCTTCTCTTTTAACAGTTCTCTGAAATTCTTCGTTAAGTTCCTTCCTAAGATATTTGTCTTTCTTGGCTTTGCTTCTCTTGTCTTCCTGGCAATTTCCATCCTTTATTCTGAAATCCAGTTTGCTTTCTTCTGTTTCTTCATCTTTGGCAATCTCTTTTTACATTAATCCTTAACAACTTCTTTAAGTTAATTCTACAATTTCTCTAAAGGGCGTGGTGGCTCACCAGGTAAGACGCCAGGCTTTTCGATCGGAAGATCACAAGTTCGGAGGTTTGAATCCCTAGTCCTGCGTGCGGAATGAGTTCCTGCACTCGCCCCAGCTCTTGCCAACCTAGCAATTCAAAAGCATGCAAATGCAAGTAGATTAATAGGTACCACTTTGGTGGGTAGGTAACAGCGTTCCGCGTGTGTCATGCCGGCCACATGACCGTGGAAGCATCTTCGGACAACGCTGGCTCTTTGGCTAACAAACGGAGATGAGCACCGGCCCCTAGAGTCGGACACGACTGCACAAATGTGCGGGGTGGACCTTACCTTACTACAATTTCTCTGGTTACCTATCAATGAGGTTCAGGACTTCAAATGTTCCCCTTAAAATGGTAGGGATATGTTCAAGATTACATTATGGAAACTGGCTGGCTTTGTTTTTCCAATGTAGTTTGACTTGGAATTTGCACAATATATAGGCATTGTTTTGGTTGTTTGAAGACTGTGATAGCAACGAAGAAATCATTGGATTGGCAGACAGAAATACTGTAAGTCACTTTCCTGCTTAATTTCTGTTTCCCAGGCCATACAGTCCAACTGTGTTTTCTTCCTCATTATTTCCAGTCTCCAACCACAATTAGCACATCTGGCTTGCATGTTCTATCAATTTCAGATTAAACTTAACCATAAAACCTGTCTTCTTCTTCTGCAAAGTGTTTGGACCATAAAGTTGGATAACCATAGTACTAAAGGGTTGTCTATGATGTCTAATCACTATTACTTGGTTATTGATTACATTGTTCCCAAATACTATTCCTCACAATGAAAGCAAGGGCATTCCTTCTTTGTTTTTTATGTCTTTTTTTAAATAAGAATGTTATTAAGTTTCAAGCAAAGATAAAAGCTACAGAAAAACAAAAAACTACAAAGAAAAAAAAGAAAAAACTAAAAAGTGTAGAAACACAAGAGAAATTTTTTCAAAATTACAAAAAGAGGTGACTTCTGACTTTTAACAGCAAGGATATACAACAATATTCCATAATCAATCCCTTACTCTATATTAAACCAAAATCACATTATTTCTATAAATCATTCCATTGGCACATTATAAAAATCACTAAATACAGTTGCTCCCTCCCCTTATATTAATATATATATATATATATATATATATATATATATATATATATCTCCTAATCAACTTCCCCCCCAAAGATAATATTTATTTAATTCAGGGCTTTCCAAAGTTTTCCCGCGGCGACACACCAACCGCTGTTGGTGTGTCACCACGGGAAAACCTGGAAGTGCCGCCATTGCGGCAGCGCGCAAAAACCCGGAAGCGCTGCTGCCGCTTTCAGGTTTTTGCACGCCGCCGTTGATGTGTCGCTGCGGGAAAACCCGGAAGCGCTGATGATGATCAGCGCTTCCGGGTTGTCTGGCGACACACCAGACTGTTCAAAACAGCCAATTCAATGTGTAGGAAAATGCTAATATCTTCAAATTTAGTACAAAAATAGTAACAGGGAGACAATTATTTACTCCTCCTTAATATTTGGATGGAAAACAAAGTCCAAAACTTAAAAAGATTTTTTTAAAAAATTGATCCCAAAAATAATGATAAGCACCAAGAGAACCCGCTTCTCCTTGCTGTAGAAAGCCTCTCTTAGGGTACGCGTACTTAAAAGAAATATAAATTGGGTGATTTAGAAATGGGGTGGCCAGTCTTAGTGTCTCTTTAAGGCTACAGCACAGCTCGGAAATGGTGACGTCCCAGCCTCCCAGCTAGCTCTTACCAGTCAAGTGCGAACGCTGTTTGTGATCATCTGGCTGCAAGCAGCCGTCTGGAGGACAGATGGGGTGATTCCAGGTGTTTTCCTTTTCCCGGAAAAACACTCCTGGGCTTCAGGAAAAACCTGCCTGAGCCCGAAAAAACTGCATTGTCAGTTCTGCCCGCTGAGCCCGCGGGCACAGCTGTTCAGTCCGCCATGTCCCCACCGGAAGTCCTTTGTTTTTCATGTCCTGAATAGTTAATAGTATGATCTTCTGATTGAAAGTGTCCAAGTCCAATCCATTTCAGTTTGCTGGTGCCTAACATGTTATTTATAGGTAATTTATTTCATCTTTCACTCTACTGAGCTTTTCCGTGTTCATGCTTCTTGCATTCCATGTACTCACTGTCATTCTTCTTTGCAGCTTCAGATTTTCTTTTCCTCCATGGCAACACCAGCAACTAAACATCTGGAAGGCCACATCTAATCTAGCCCCATCATCAAAATAATTAGTACTCTGAAACATCCTCAGATCTCCCTCACTAGTATGTCGAATACCATTTGACCTCAGGTGCCCATCATCCAGCACTATGTCATCAATCACTTTATCTTATCTATCCATGTGGTTTTTCTTGGCAAAACTCAGGAGTGGTTTACCATTGCCTTCTCCAATGCAGCTTGAAATGATGCTTTTCCTGTTGTCATTAAAATGATCATCTACCTCCAGCATCTTTCTGTATCGCTGCTGCCTAATATAAATGCCAGCTTTCTTTAGCTGGGCAGCTGGAATGACCTTCACCCCTAGGCGACCCTGCTGGAGGAATATAATCTTGGCATACACTCCAACCAAGGAAAACCACTTCTCCTGCCATAATGAGGCAGCATAGTAGGATTTAAGGGTGTCTTCTGTTAGAAAGAGGGTAAATCTTTGGTTCTAGAGTTACATAACCTTAATATCTCCCCCATCAAGCAAATAAAAATAAAAACCCTTAACTCCCATTTTGTTGGGGAAATAAGTTCAAAGATTTCCAGTCTAACTAACCAGTTAATTCCTTCTTGAAGGTAATCAGGTATAGTAGCCATATAAATCCTCTACCCAACCATGGAAACCCAATAATAAACTGGAAGTGGAAGTGGAATGGTAGAATATCCTGCCCCATCCTCTCCACGAAAAGCATTGTTGTTGTTGTTGTTGTTATTGTTAAAAGGGGGAAGTAATCAGCACATCTAGGCTGCAGAAAGGAGGGCTTTTCAGCAAGTTAGTAAAAAAGTTCAAATCTAGTAAATTTGGTAGGCTTTTTTAAGGATTGGGCCTAATATCATTGGGCCTGATATCAATATCATATTGGTCAGATATCATCCCTACTCAATGTTTATCCCTGTACTGTCTTTGGGGGTACTTTTTGGATTTTTTTAAACATACACACAAGCAGAGAAGAGTCTTTAACAATAGATTATTTGGGGTAAAACAGAAATAAAAGAAAATTATCCATTAAAATATGTTGGTGAGCGTATATGAAAACCACAGCTCTGACTGATCAAAACAAATTACAAACTCTGAACATTGCCAATTGTTTTGGATGCCATCTGAAAAACAAAAGACCAATATGCAAAACTTCTGTCAATTAATTGTTGCAGTATAGGGGAGTCAGCTGTGCTCTGTCCTCCTCAAGAATTCTGTATTCCTTCTCCTCCTCATGCTGGTCAATTTTTTTTCAGCTGACCTTGACATGTAATCATTGAGTTTGCTTGTTCCTCATTTGCTGTTTTTCTATTTTTCCTCTTCCTTAAGATTAATGTTTCTGAAGTATTTGAACTCGTCTGCAAATGTCAGTCTGGTGATATCTCTGTTTTGTCTTTGGAGAGTGCCATGTTGGATACAAAAAGATTGGCACTCAGAATGAGTTTGTTATTGGTGTATTTACTTAATTTACAATTACATTTTTATTTGCTTTTCCTTTAACCAGTGTTTCTCAACTTTGACAACTTTAAGATGTGTGGACTTCAACTCCCAGAATGCCCCAAGTAGCATGTGTGGACTTCAACTCCCAGAATCTGGGAGTTGAAGCCCACACATCTTAAAGTTGCCAATGTTGAGTAACACTGCTTTAGACAATCGAGGTAGCAGTGCTACCTCAAGCAGTTGTTTGAGAGAGCAGTGAGATAGTCTATGAAGGTTCTCAGTCATCCAGGTGGAATTGTCTGTAGCTGGAATCATGTCAACTGGATTTCTATTTTCTCTGTGGAAACGTTTCGCTCCTTATCCAAGGAGCTTCTTCAGTCTGAGCAGAATCAGAGCCTTGCGTGGGGGGAGGGGGGGAACAGTTCCTCTTGGGGATGGCTGGTGCCATAGGGCCCTTTTAAACATCCAAACATCATACCACCGCATCTTGGATTTTTATACTTAATTTTAATATATTAGAGTGTTTTATTGGGTTGTTTTAATTGTCGGATTTTAATTTTTGTGTACTGTAAACCGCCCAGAGTTCCCTTGCGGGGAGATGGAGCGGTATATAAATTGAAACATAAATAAATAAAATAAAATAAATAAGGAGCGAAACGTTTCCACAGAGAAAATAGAAATCCAGTTGACATGATTCAAGCTACAGACAGCAGTGAGATAGGTTGGGCTAGGAGGGAATGTCTGCTCCAAAGCCACCCAAGAAGGATCTGAACTTGGATCCCCCAATCCTGTTTCAGCACCACTTTGGTTCTCTCTATCTAAGAAGGATAAATAGATAAAGAAATTGGTTCAGGTGATTATAAAATACTGACCTTTTCTTCTTCTTCTTCTTCTTCTTCTTCTTCTTTCTTTGCTATATCACAGGCACAGTACTATGGGGAAATCTGTCTTGGAACCCCCAAACAATGCTTCAACGTTGTCTTTGATACTGGCTCTTCCAATCTGTGGGTGCCTTCCTCCAAATGTTGCCTGATACATTTGGCATGCTGTAAGACATAAACTCCTCAACTGATTCTCAAGGAATGGAGTGGAGGTGCATGAGGAGGGGTAGCTCAGGAGAAATGTGCATGCTAATGTATCCCAAATGTTATGCAGGCTTCTTTTTTAAATCACAAACTGATATGGTAGTAGAATGAACCAGCTGAGAAAATGAGAGATATAACCATTGTTAGAGTAATCCATTCCTATCTTGGAGAAGCATAAGGGCTACTTTGTCAGCCAGTTATCAACTTTGTCTCCCCAGTTATCAACTTAGTGGTGAATTATTTGAGAGAGCAGTTTCTTCATGGGAGACTATGGCCTGGTTCACATGTTACATCAAATCAAGGAGGCCACAATAATGTATGAACCCAACATCAGGGAAGATTTGGCGGGGCAGAAAGCCCTTCTCTTCTGTAAGGCCAGGTCAGCTTGAAATCAGAGCAAAACCATCCATGATTTGATCATGGATGGACCCAACCTGGTGTCAACACTGAGACCTGAGGAAAAGGACTAATGTCACTGTGTGGGCTCCATTTCTTCCATCAGGGTACTCTCTTGTGGGACAGACAGGGGGGAGAAGGTAGGCTATGGGTGGTCTCACTGTGGCCCATAAAAATCACTGCTTTCATTAAGATCCCTATGAAAGAATTGAATTATACGGAATGTATAAAGTTGGGAGCTCTCGGGTAGATAGGAGTTAGCGTACCATCCACCCCGTTGTGTAACTACCTCCCTAGCTGAGTCAACACAACTGGTTGCAAACTACTGTTAGAATCACACAAGTTTTTGACAGTGAGTAATCTCAGTGACTCTTTGGGATTTGCTTGTCTGTTAAAGACTAGGAATTCATAGCAGCCATGAGAACTACAGGTTTATCCCAATGAATCCTGGGACTGTGATACATATTGCTGATCACACACTAGGTTTGATCTTATGCTCCAGTAGGGGAATGTTCTGTGCAAATAAAATCTTTTGCATCTGAGCTGACTGGGTTATTTTTTTAAAAATGTGACCACACCACAATTACCTGCAGTACTCTTGTGGTGTGCCAGTGGACTACAGACCAGACCATAAACTGGGAAACATCAGTGGTGTAAGCCATAAAGTAGGCTTAGCATGGAGGGAGGGAGGCAAGGAGGGAGGGAAGGTTCTGGCCCAGTCTGTTCTCTGCACACATTTAACTGCTTTTTCTCCATCAGGGGTACACCGTCATTACCGGTCCCTGTTTTCCTGCACCCACAAGGACGATAAAAGCAAATTTGCAATTCATTATGGAAGTGGTAGCCTTAAAGGATTCTTAAGCCGGGATGTTCTCAGGGTGAGTACAGGAAGCTGAAGAAAGCTGGTTCTCAGAAAGAAATATGTTTAATGTTGGAGGGGAGGGGGTAAGAGGAGGAAGATGCCACGGCATATTTTTCCCCTCCTGAAGATAAAATTCAGTTTTCTTCTGAATGATATCTCTAAAAAAATTATCTTACGTTCTCTTTCCCATGCCAAGTCTCAGATCTGTAACATGCAATATAAGACAGAAGGAAGTGGTTTCTCTTCAATTCTTATACATCTTTTGACTTTTACTGAAGGCATGTGAAGCTTGTGATCAGGAAAAAGAAGCAACTTTAAAAGAAAATTGGAAGTCACTCCTTTATATTTCCTTCCTTCCTTCCTTCCTTCCTTCCTTCCTTCCTTCCTTCCTTCCTTCCTTCCTTCTTTCCTTCTTTCTTTCTTTCTTTCTTTCTTTCTTTCTTTCTTTCTTTCTTTCTTTCTTTCTTTCTTTCTTTCTCTCCTCTCTTCTTTCTTTCTTTCTTTCTTTCTTTCTTTCTTTCTTTCTTTCTTTCTTTCTTTCTTTCTTTTCCTGCACTTTTAGCTTTGTCTTTTTCTTATCTTTTTCCTCTTTCTTCATTCTAAATATTAGTTCTTGTTAGTTTTTATCTTTCTTCTTAAAAACTTTAATAAAGTTATATATGAAAAAAGAATCGAATTCAGCCTACAAATTCACACATCCTTAAGATACTGGCTAGTGAGAGACACTGGTGTTTGGCCAAGATGGGGACTCCAGCATCATTTGCTATTTTACAGGGGAGCCCACAAGGCATGGTCAGAAAGTCAAGATGGCAGGCACAATGATGCAATCAAAGCTCCCCCTATTTTTCAATCTCATGTCATGACCACCATCTTGACTTTTTTTTAAGCAATATTATTTCATAATGCATTAATATGCCTTCCAACGATCCCTATTTCTTTCATGTTTGGATTCTATTGCTGTAAAACAACTACCTCTGTTTTGGGGTGGGGGGGAGTGGTAACTACAAAGATCATGCTGTTTGGGGATGATGGGAGTCACAGTCCAACATACCTGGAAGGCACCTAGGTTGAAAAGGTTGCTGTAGCCCTACACTACAATAGTTTCTAATCATCCCTTGTATTAGAATAGCATGCTACTCCTGTTTCATCAATGTATGAAAATCAATCAATTCTTGAGCCAGTAGAGCATAAGGGTTATAGTAGACTTGGGCATGAAGCTCACTGTGTAATTTGGGGTCAGCGACTCCTATCTCAACCCAACCTATTTATTGAGAATTATAAATGGAATAAGGTGGTGATGATGATGATGATGATGATGATGATTGGTAATGAGTCTGAGGAGTTCACCTTTATTTTTGGAATCTAGTTTTGCTTCTGTGAAAGTAGGAATTACTAAGAAAGAAAATCCAGATGGATTTTATTATTCAGTTAGGGAAAGTATTTGTTTATTGACCTGCCAATGTCTCTCTGCCTTGGTTGCAGTTTTGCATAGATGCAAACTTATTTGCATCTAGTAGACTGCATAAAACTGGATGATTAGTCTATTTTAAGTACAATTAGGCTATGGTTATATTATAATGCACAGGGCAAAATCTATGAATGCAGCTCTTTCCAGGCTTCTGTATGTAAAAAAAAAAAAAATAGGCAGGGATGTCTACCGGGTATGGTCAAAAAAGACAAGATGGCAGTCATGAAGGTTTGGTTGAAGCTTTGCCCATGTGTTATATGCATTGCAGGAAACTTTGACAAGTTACTTAGCTAGTTAACCGATCAAATGATGCACATAAAAATCAGGCCGAATTTGGATTGCCCTTGTCATGATTCACACCTTATGGACACCCCTGGCTAGATGGAACAGAAGACAAAATGCTTTGTATTTTCTCTCTCTTCAGATCGGCAACATCACCGTTCAGAACCAGACCTTTGCTGAGGCTACGGATTTGCCAGGCTTGGTTTTTGTGGCTGCAAAATTTGACGGTATCTTGGGACTGGGTTATCCCTCCATCTCAGTGAACAACATCACCCCACCCTTTGACAACATGATGAAGAAGAAGCTCCTGAAAGACAATGTCTTCTCATTCCATCTTTGCAAGTATGGCCCTTTTTCCTCTCATCACCTCCTCCCTGATATTGTCCAAAGCAGAACCCTTCCCAAGTCCCATCCCCTGGGGTTCATTTTTTATAAGTGTTTGGGGAAGGGGGCTTCCTCATCCTCAGCAATTAGCATGCAACCTATTTAGCCCTGTGCTACAGAAAACATTCTCTGCTATTTCTGCACAATCTCAGCCTTAGTTCACTGGGTTGCAGAATGACTGGCTGATTGAGAAGAGGCAGGTTACAAATGGAGTAAATCAAAAACAAGATGAAGTAGACTTAAAGGTACATCAAATTGGCAGCTCACAACTTGACTTCCTTCCTTCCTTCCTTCCTTCCTTCCTTCCTTCCTTCCTTCCTTCCTTCCTTCCTTCCTTCCTTCCTTCTTTTTCTTGTAACAACTGAATAAGGATCAAGCTCCTGTCCTAGTGCCTTCCAGATGTGTTGGAATACACTACTATCGCTACTATCCAGTAGGATAGCTAGTGTTGTAATTTGTTTAATATTCTACTTCCCACTGACTCACCAAGAGCAATTCAGGGTTTCAAAACACCTCACTGTACACAGTACAATTATCAGCTGTTGAATACAGTATAAGCATTACCATATTATATATTAAGGATGGCAGACAACATCTTTTACATATGTGTGGAAAATATTGCAGCGAGCTTACAGGGCCAGTTCCAGGAGCCAGTTCCAAACCTGTCAGCTGCACCATTATTTGTTTGTTTGTTTGTTTGTTTGATTGATTTTATTTCTACCTTGCATTTCTGTCCCGCCGCAGTCATACGCAGCTTCTTGGCAACTTACAAGTGGAGAAAACGGTAAAGACCAATAAAAATTAATACTACAAAAACCTAGAATCCAAAATGCAAAAAGTACATCAGCCCCCCCCCCCAACCCTCTCTGGGAAAGCTTTGTTTTCAGAAGCTTCTGGGAGGCAGCTAGAATTGCGGCCAAATTTATTTATTTATTTATTTATTTTATTTATTTTATTTTTTATCCCGCCTTTATAATTTTTATAAATAACTCAAGGCGGCGAACATACCTAATACTTCTTCTTCCTCCTATTTTCCCCACAACAACCCTGTGAGGTGAGTTGGGCTGAGAGAGAGTGACTGGCCCAAGGTCACCCAGCCGGCTTTCATGCCTAAGGCGGGACCAGAACTCTCAGTCTCCTGGTTTGCCATTGGCTCCTTCCTAGGCTGAGAGAGAGAGACTGGCCCAAGGTCACCCAGCCGGCTTTCATGCCTAAGGCGGGACCAGAACTCTCAGTCTCCTGGTTTGCCATTGGCTCCTTCCTAGGCTGAGAGAGAGAGACTGGCCCAAGGTCACCCAGCCGGCTTTCATGCCTAAAGCGGGATTAGAACTCTCACTCTCCTGGTTTCCCATTGGCTCCTTCCTAGGACTGAGAGAGAGTGACTTGCCCAAGGTCACCTTGTTGGCTTTCACGCCTAAGGCGGGACTAGAACTCTCCGTCTCCTGGATTCTAGCCCGTTGCCTTAACCACTAGACCAAACTGGCTCTCAAATGCACTTTTCATGGGAGGCTATTCCAGAAGGCCAGCCCAATGATGGGGAAACAATGCCTATGGGACTGGCCCTCTAACCTCCTGAAAACAGGAGCCAATCAGTTGCTTCTCCCAGCATGATCAAACTGGTTGGGCTGATCCCAGTGGAGAGATGCAATCCTGTAGAGGACAGAGGGAATGGCCTAGAAGGACAGGAGGCAGAACCGCTGCCAAGGCAACGGTCACATAAAAGAGGGCTGAGTCCAGGGCAGGAATGGAACTTGGGATTACATTCGTGCGAGATGGGCCCCTTTTTCATTCCCTCAGGTTGCCTCACTACGCTGACCATTTCCTTTGCTTTTTCCTTTCCATCTCTTCCAGACATGGTCTCTCTCAGGGCCAGACCTTCCGTTTGTCAAGCCCAGGCCTTAGATCTGCACACCTAGCTGCCTTCCTTGCGCTCACGACTCCACGCCTTCTATATCTTTTCCGAACTCTACATTTCCATTTCTTCCTGTGACTTCCCGCTCCTGTTGGAATTCCCTTGCAGGCTTCACTTTGTCTGGTGAGAACCTGTCTCTCTCATCCTGTGACCCAGTTAGCTTATTACTCCTGTTTACCTCTACATCCTCTTTTTTCTTTTCTGTGTCAAACTAATTATAAACCCTGAGCACTCACATTCCTAGCACCCAGTTATTTCCTTGGCAAACTCTTATCAGTCTGCATCAGCGACACTCATTTCCTCCAACTTTGCTGCAACTCCTTCGGTTATACTTACAGTACTTGAGATAAATAAACCCCATTTAGTTCAACAGAGCTGAGAAGTCATGAATATGAGGTTGCATTGCAATTAGGGTTAATGGACTAAACTGATCAAGGGAAAACGTCAGTCTTATGTTTTCTGTTTGGCTTCCTGAAGTGTTATTAACATTCTCAAAACTTGGGGAACAAGGTGGTTTATCAAGGCAACTCTCTAATAACCTAGTAAATGTTAGTTAATTTCTCATATTTGGGCTTCTGGATTCTCTGATGTCTCACCCAGCTGGTTTAACCATTCTACTCTTTTCCAGTTCTGAAAAGTTGGCTAGGAATCGCTTACAACAGGGTTTCTCAACGTCGGCACCTTTAAGATGCGTGGACTTTGACTCCTAGAATTCCTCAGCCAGCATGCTGTCTGGGGAATTCTGGGAGTTGAAGTCCACACATCTCAAAATGGCCAAGGTTGAGAAACACTGAACTAGAATATTGATGGGGCAGAGCAGAGTTTTCCAAACTTGGCCACTTTAAGCTGTGTGGACTTCAACTCCCAGAATTCCCCAGACAGCATGCTTAAAGTGGCCAAGTTTGAAAAATACTGGAGTAGAGGAATGAAATACTGGGGGAAAGGTGGGTGGGTAGCCATAATAGGACTAGCACCAGCATCTAGAAGCCCCAGTAAGACTAAACCAAAAAACAGGAAAGGAAATTGCTGGATTGGGGTTTTAATTTTCCAAAACATTGCAATGTTGTCCTGCTCTCCATTCCTATCCCTTTAAATCCACTATACACTTAAAACTGATCCTGGGTGCAGCTCATCACACAATCAGGAAAGGAGATGAGTTAACTTTGCACCATAATTGCTCCTTTCTGCAACTGTTAAAGTCCCAGGACCTTTGCCCATCTTGGAAAATAGAACTAAATGATACTGTGGCTTAGGATAGCTTTTTAAACTTTTGCAACACTTCTCTTAGCACCAACAACAGCTCACAAAACAATGGTGGTGAGGTTGTTTTCGGAGGCATCAACCACAACGCCTACGTGGGAAAGCTCCACTATATTCCAGTGTCACGCAAAGCCTACTGGCAGATCAAGATGGACAAGTAAGTACACCTTGGAATCCCCATACTGGATGCCCACACTGATGAGAAATTATGAGGTTTATAGTCTAACACACACACACACACACATCTCTCAGAGGGCATCCGCATGGGGAAAATTAATACACAATCACCGGTGCCAGCGGAGTTTACCTGCTTGCAATGACAGCACTCAGCACTAGAGGGCAGTGCTGCTATATTTTAAAAGAATACATTCAAGTCTGCGGTGCTTTAATGTGCTGTTTTCTTTTTCCTTTTCTTGTCCCACATGATATTCCTGCTTATTATCCTGCAAGAGCTAAAAGAAGCAAGCAGTCCCCTCCAACTCTCTTTCCCCATCACTAAGCACAGTTTCCCCCCACCTAGTGCTGTCTCCAGATCTGTTGGACTGCAAGGCCAATTTGGGGTGATGGGTATTGTAGTCTAATACTCCTGGAAAGCACCAGATTGATAATGGCAGCATAGAGAGAGGCCCTCCCCAACCTGGCTGTCCCTCAGATGTATGCACTGAATTCCCCAAATCCTCGACCAGGCCAGGCATTGTTTAGAATTCTGGGAAACACATTTCACATTCCTAAATGGCACCAAGGTTCGGTGAAGGTGACAAGACAATGTATGAAAGAGAAGGTCCTAGCCAGGATTTTGCAACCTGCCATAGCACAACCCCTATTTCACCTGGAGTAGATGTGTATGAGCTTCACTCTGTGTGGAAACCATTACCAGCCCATAGTACAAAAGATAGACTTCTCTTTCTTTCCCAGTGACACCTCACTTGACATTCTTTCTTTGGCCAAAGTGCCTTGGTCTTGTCCCTGAATGGGTGTGTGTGTGTGTGATGGGATGGATTTCGGAGCTGAGGAAGGAGGGAGGGCATTCCAAGGAGACAAATGCGCTCACAGCCTTGAGAGCCTTGGCAGGCAGGCAGGCAAAGAAAGTGAGAGTAGCCCTGCCCTCAAGCCCCTGGAGTATTTCCCCTTAGGTTAGTTAGGGGCGTGGTGGCTCAGCGGGTAAGACAGCCAGGCTTGTCGATCGGAAGATCGCAAGTTCGGAGGTTCGAATCTCTAGCCCCACGTGACGGAGTGAGCTCCCGCACTCGCCCCAGCTCTTGCCAACCTAGCAATTCGAAAGCATCCAAATGCAAGTAGATGAATAGGTACCACTTCGGTGGGAAGGTGACAGCGTTCCGCGTGCGTCATGCCGGCCACATGACCGTGGAAGCGTCTTCAGACAACGCTGGCTCTTCAGCTAAGAAACGGAGATGAGCACCGGCCCCTAGAGTCGGACACGACTGTGCAGGGGAAAACCTTTACCTTTACCTAGTTAGGATAGCTTCAGTCTGGCAAGATTCTGTCTGTATGGTTATGCAAATAAAGAACTGATTGTCTGAATACACTGACTCGCCTCTGTTCTTGGGCCGACCGGGACACTAACAGAGGCCAGGGGTGTGAATCATCTGGCCCATATTGGGCACAGTTATTCTGTCTACCGAAGGCAACGACTGATCCTATCCTCCTTTCTTACTCCCCAAATGTTAAAGATGCTGTTAATGAAGTTGCTGTCATTGATCTTTCTTGGCTGGCTCACCCCATGTTTAAGTTAACTGCTTAATTTGAACAATCAAATTTTAAATAAAGAAAAAAGAAGTTTGCAATGGCCTAGCTCTATGCTTTAAAAGGGCGTGATTCTGTGAATGCCTTCTCAGACTGCAGATAATGTGGTACATTTGCATCTGGACTTAGCTGAGGGCTGATTGGATGCAATTTCAGTGCATTAAAATCTATCATGTCATCAAGAAGGTGAGGCTACATCCTCTTCCCCAACGCACTGATGTATGCAGGAATGAAAGTAGTGGTTGGTTTTGGAATAAAGCAGCCTGTATTCAAACGAGGTTCCCACCAGATTCTAAAGTAGTACAGTCCAGATACAGATTCTGTTCCCCCACATCCTCTGCTATTGGCAAGAGAACTGGATCTTCAGCTGGAAGAAGATGTTGGGTGCAAGCCCTTCAAGTTGTACAGGTAATCCTCACTTAACAACCACAATTGGGACCAGAATTTCAGTTGCTAAGCGAAGTGGTCATTAAGTGAATCCAACCCGATTTTACAACCTTTTTTGTGGCGGTCATTAAGCGAATCACTGCAGTCGTTAAGCAAAGCACGTGGTTGTTAAGTGAATCACATGGTTCCCCATTGATTTTGCTTGCCAGAAGCTGGCCCGCAAGGTCAAAAATGGCAATCACATGACCACGGGACGCTGCAACGGCATAAATGTGAACCAGTTGCCAAGTGCCCAGATCGTGATCACGGGGATGCTGCGATGGTCATAAATGTGAGCACCGGTTGTAAGTCATTTTTTCAGCACTGTTGTAAGTCTGAACTGTCACTTAACGAATGGTCATTAAGTGAGGACTACCTGTATAGCCTCCCTGCCTCTACAGTAGTGTTTTGGCACTTTCTCTCACCTCCCACTGAGCCTAAACCCCCAAATCAAGTTTCAAATCCCTGTCCTTTCCCAAACTCTCTGTTTAGGATAACCATAGAGAAACAACCCAAGGAGAATACATGTTGGCCATGGACCCTGTTTGAGAAAAGCAATTCATCCACCTTCTGCAAGGACGGTTGCCAAGGCATTGTGGACACTGGCACTTCTCTCATTACGGGGCCAGGAACAGACATACAGGCTCTGCACAAAGTTATTGGTGCTCAACATGCTTTTGGTGGACAGGTAAGGAAGAGATGTTCCTTGGAGGGCACGTCCTGGAACTACCAGATCTGGGCTGCAAAACTCCAGATGACCACTAGACAGCAGCAAAGGAATGTCCCAAACGCCAGCACTTTGCTGTCATCTAGCCGTCTTTCAAATTTCTGCAACCCAGATCTGGTAACCCTAGCACTGATTTCGTTAACTTAGTAGGCAACTTTGGGGGACCAATCAGTACATATGGACAGTCTCTCAAAATAGTTGCCATAGCTTGCCTATTCCCTAAATGGCTATTTACAGAAGGCTTCCCTCCCACCACCCTTTTTAGACCTCCAAAACCCTCTTTCACACGTCATTTTGATGCACAAACAATTCTTGGAAATAATGATGATACTAGAGGCAGGTGTTTTGCTTCACAGCAAAACTGTCTGTTCCCAGTTTATGTAATTTAATTAAAAGAGTATTTAAAAAATGAAAGTCAGATGGGTGGGAAGCCTCCCCCAAGAAGGTACCTGCGATATAGTGATCTATATTGCCGATCACAAACTTTGCATCTTGCTGTACAGCTCATCTGCCATTGGCAGAATGACATTCCTTCTCTTTCTAGTACAGTCAAGAAACATGACACAGAATGGAACTACAGGTAGTCCTTGCTTAACAACCACAATTGAGACCAGAATTTCGGTTGCTAAGCGAAGTGGTCATTAAGCGAACCTGATCCGAATTTATAACCTTTTTTGGTGGTCATTAAGCAAATCATTGCAGTCATTAAGCAAACCACGTGGTCATTAAGCGAATCACGTGGTTCCCCATTGATTTTGCTTGCCAGAAGCCAGCTGGGAAAGTCAAAAATGGTGATCCCATGACCACGGGATGCTGCGACGGTTGTAAGCGTGAGCACCGATTGTAAGTCGGTTTTTTCAGCACCGTCGGAAGTCTGAACCATCACTAAACGAATGGTCATTAAGTGAAGACTACCTGTATGCCAATCAGAGCAAGCCCCATTTCAGAGGCTGAGACCAAACTCAGCTTTTACTCAAACTTGGTGGTGTCTGCAAATGCATCCATGTGTTCCAATATTAGTAAAATGCTACCCCTTAAAGTGCTGCAGTTAGGAATCCTTGGGGGGGGGGGTTGTCACTGTCTCTCTCCTTCTATTTGAATCTTTCAGGTCTCCCTTCCCCTCCTCCGTGAAGCCCTGATACCATCAATACTGCTTTCTTCTACTTCTAGTATTCAAGCTGTGAGTGCGATGCTTGTAAAGCCAAAACTTTGCACTCTTCAAGATGAAGTAACATGGAGGAGGTTTGTGGTTGCAGATGTATTAAAAAGTTAGAAAAAATGTCAAAACAGGCCCTCATGGACTCTATGACTAGCTGAGTGGCGATGGGACGGGCTTAGTGACTGCAGAATGCAGACTAAAAGTTGGAAAGGGGAGGCGGGGGAAGTAGGACGGGTGGAGAAATGAAACGAAATGCTTTGGCTGGAATTCAAATAGGAACGTTCCAAATGACAAGATGCTGTTGCAGGCCTCCCTTTCAGGTGAACTTCCTTGGGGATGCAAACACCTCTACAAGGGGTATCGAAATGGACTCAGTGGCCTGAAGTCATTGCTTTATGACAGTGTTTTTCAACCTCAGCAACTTTAAGACGTGTGGACTTCAACTCCCAGAATTCTCCAGCCAGCATGGCTGGCTGGGGAATTCTGGGAGTTGAAGTCCACACATCTTAAAGTCGCCAAGGTTGAGAAACACTGCTCTGTGATGTTCTCTTTCCTGCTGGCAGGAAAGTCACTATATGATGACATCGTGTCACATGCTGAATTTTGCCGGACTTGACAGGGAAGAGAAAAACCAAGAAACAAGGTTGTCATTTCCAACAGCAGCACTCTGACCGTTTTTTCCACCTCTCTCAGGCAGCACGTGATGGGAATCAGCAAGCGGTTGGCCTAGGAGAGGAAAAAACAGCACTTTAGTGTATGTGTGAGAGTGATGTCAAACCCCTTTTCCCTCTCCTTCTTCATGGCAATCTCCCTTTTCTTCTCCCAGTATTTAATAGACTGCAAGAAATTACCCGAGATGCCCAGTGTCACCTTTCATCTTAATGGCAGACCCTATACCCTGACGCCCCAAGAATACGTTCTTCAGGTGAGATAAGTCAGCAAAGCCCCCATGAGAAGATAGGGGTGGGAATCTTAATATGCATCCAGAAGACCATGTTTTCTCGGGTTTGTTTGCTTTTCATTTCTGCCCCCAATGTGAGGCTTAACTCCATTGACACTTAAACTGTGATGCAGCTCTGTGAGTTAGAACTTCTTGATGGTGGTAATCAGATCATGACCAGGGCAGAAGGCTAAGGTCCTACTCAAAAGGAGGTCCCTAAATACAATAGGGCTGGCTGAGCATATTTGGAAGCAAGGGTGTCCACAGAGTATGGTCAAAAAAGTCAAGTTGGTGGCCCAACGCACATAAACTTCAATCACCCTGTCGCGGCCACCATCTTGAT
The DNA here is from genome assembly GCA_023362775.1 of Charina bottae. Taxonomy (NCBI): domain Eukaryota; kingdom Metazoa; phylum Chordata; class Lepidosauria; order Squamata; family Charinaidae; genus Charina; species Charina bottae. The sequence goes on along the minus strand of JALMGJ010000011.1, from coordinate 23,506,303 downwards.
TTTTTTGACTGCACCCTGTGGACATCTGAAGCCAGTGGAGTCCTGATCGCCCCGTAACATCATTAATGCTGGAAGGAAGGAATTTGTTCCTCCAGAGATCGTATTTCATTTTATAAATTAAAGTAAATAAATAAATGAAACCAGAGGATACAACATGGTAGTGTCATTAGGGGTCCCCCCCTCCCAACTCTGGCCTTTTTTCAAATTTGGGGAGGTTTAAGGATATAAAATATAAAATGAAGTAATGCCATCAAATTTTGGGGACAAAATTTGGGTTACTCTGAAGACTTCAGAACAGGAACAAGGGCATGTCACTCACACTTTTTGTAAATCCATTCGGTCCAGAGTTTAAATTAAAATAATAAAATATCACTGGATCATTCTGGGGAAGCTTTACTGACCCAATATCTTTCGGGGTGGGCGGAAGACTTTCAGTAGTATGCAGCATTTTTTTGTTGACCAACATATAGGTCAGAGCTTTCCAAACTGTGTGTCGCGACACAAAAGTGTGTCACCACACACAGTGTGGTGTGTCACCACACCACCCGGAAGCGGCGGCGCGCACGCCCCCCACGCCGCCACACGCCCCCCCGCGCCGTCGCCGTGCGCGCGCCGCCGCCGCTGCTGATGTGTTGCCAGCGGCAGCACTTTGGAAAGTCCTGATATAGGTTGAGCAGCTGGGAAGCTGAAGCCCATTCAGCAGTCTGTTAGAACTACTGAAATGGAGCAGAGCTGCAAAGTTCGTGTACAGAAAAAGAATATTGTTTAAAAACAGAGCCCATGAGCATATTAGAGAGATCCAGGTTAATCTTACATCTTTAGCCCACCCAAGCATAAAGAAACACACGCTTAGACATGGCAGGTATGAAAAGTAAGTACAAAAGAGTCCTTACATTTATTCATTGCAGGTACAGCATTTTTGGTGGATAAATGATGTTCCTTTTCTTCTTTGTTTCCCTAAACTTAATACAGGGCTTTCCAAACTTTTACCGTTGGCGACACACCAATGGCCAGCATGCAAAACCTCGGAAGGAACCCGGAAGCGCTGATGGCCTGCCGCTGGTGTTGCTGCTGCACGCGCTACTGCGCGTGCTGGCAGCGGCACGCCATCAGCGCTTCCAGGTTGTTGCGCGACACACTTGGGGCCCCCAGGCAACACAGTAATGTGTCGCGACACACAGTTTGGAAAGCCCTGACTTAATACCTCTTGCCCTGCTTGCTGCAAGAGATGCGTGTAGAAAGGGGGAAAAATCTCCTAGGCCCATCCATGGCCTAGAATGGAGCAGCACACAGCCATGTGCTTGCTCCCGGTCCAAGGAGGAAGAGAGAGAGGGGAGAGAGGAAGTGGGAGTGGCCACAAACAGCTTCCTCAAAAGCATGGAGAGCTTGCATCCTAGAGCAGCCATCCATATGCTGATGAGGCATGCTGGATTTGCCAGGATCTCCAACAGAAGCAAGCATACATGTTTCCAAGGAATACTTGCCTCAAAGTAGCTTCCCCAGTCTGGCACCCTCCAGTAGGGCTGGGCTCCAATCACATTTAAGGGGCCAGAGCTTGTTATTGTGGCCTCACTGGGTGTATCCATCAGCCCAGAAAGCTGAAAGTTCAGTTGATGGCATCTTTGATTACAAGTGGCTCAGGAAGTTGAGGAGTGGAAAAATCTCTGCCTAAACTCTGAGTTCCTGTCAGGCAGAATAAGCACTATTGAACTAGGAGGACCAAGGGTTTCTATGTTCCTCAGCTGTCGTGGACCAGAATAAGCCCTTGTTATGCTCAGGAGAAGGAACAGCAGAGATGAAAACGTGAAGCCTTGAGGTTCATAAGCCCATCATTCAGGTGTCTCCTTTCTTCCACAGGTGAGGCAGGGAGGGGCGAGAGCTTGCGTCAGTGGATTCATGACCCTCGACATCCCAAAGCCCATTGGACCACTCTGGATCCTTGGAGATGTTTTCCTTCGGCGATATTACTCAGTCTTTGACCGAGATCATGACCGAGTTGGCTTAGCTGTTTCTAAACAAACTATATGTGGTGATGGTTCTGATGCAAAGAAAAACATCACGGCTGCAGCATAAAATACCACTGCCACCCGTGTGGTCAGACAATAGTAGCTATCACTTGTTTCATGGCATTGGCATTAAGAACATAAGAAGCTCTGGGAGGGGTTTATTTGCATACCAGTATAGGTGAGCCCAAAGCGTGGTGTCTGCATTCACCATATTTCTTGGAATAATTCCATTTTTAAAACACAAGAACAAGTTTCCAGTCCTCATGATAGGGATGATGATGAAGAAGAAGAAGAAGAAGAAGAAGAAGAAGAAGAAGAAGAAGAAGAAGAAGAAGAAGAAGAAGAAGAATCATTAGGTTTCCAGACTGCAATCTGGAAATTCTCCTCTTATTGCTTTTTTTAAAAAGAATTTTATTAAATTTCAGAAAAAGATAAAAGATGCAGAAAAACAAAAAGCTACCAAAAAAACTAAAAAGTGTGAAAACACAAGAGAAATTTTTTTAGATAGATTACAAAAAGAAGTGACTTCCAACTTTAAACATCAAGGATATACAGCAGTTTCCCATAATCAACCCCTTACTCTATATTAAACCTAAATCACATTATTTCTACAGATCAACCCCTTAGCACATTATAAAACTCACTAAGTACCTTTGCTCCCTCCCTTATATTAAAAGAAAAAAAAGAAAAAAATTATAAATCACCGAATCAACATCCCCCCCAAAATAACAATTACTTAATTATTCCCTTCCTACTACTATTCTATACATTCCTGTCTACTATAATAAAAATAAAAAGCATGTAAATTGTCTATCATTATAATTAATAATACAAAAAACATGAATATAAGAAACATAAATAAGAAAAAAAAACTTAATAATCATAATCCCAATCATTAATGATAAGTAAAGTCATCCAAAGCCAAAACACCATCCAGATCAATATTTTTAGTCAGGTATGGAACTAGGGTCTGTGTCACCTGGGGCAAACATGGATTCCGCCCGCCCCCCCCCCAGGTTATTTTATTTATTTATTTATTTATTTATCAGATTTATCACCACCCATATCCCCCAAGGGGGACTCTGGGCGGTTTACAATAAAATAAAACAAAATAAAATTATTTTGTCATTTTGGCGCACCCCCCAGCGCGGCGCCCAGGGCACATGCCCCACTTGCCCCCCCCCCCAGTTGCGGACCTGTTTTTAGTCCCTTAACCCACTTCAAAATTGACCAAGATATTTACATATCCCCATAATAGGCACAAAGCTAATTTCTTTAAAAAAATCAAACAACCCACCTGCTCCCCTCACACACACAGACTTCTCTTCAGAAAACCTCCCATACATAATAACCCCTTTTCCCCATAACATTCCATCAAAAAGTCAAATTCACTCATATCTTGCATCTCAATTTCTCCATTAAAGATCTTCAATTCAGCGTTGTCAATTTCATTCAGGATTCCACTAAAAGCCCGAATCTCACTCTTGGGAGAAACATTTCCATCACTGTTAGATTCTTCAGGTTCATCAGCAGTATCCTCATCCAGATGGTACATTTCAAACCACATATTTTCCACAATGCTCCAAATGTTTTGCACAATAACTTGGCAGGAATCAGAAGGAATCTGCTTGATATCTGCTTCCATGTCTCGATGAAGTTCAGACAAAGCCTGGTTAAGATCCTCCATTTCTGAAGCAGTGAATTATGGCGCCCCCTAGATCAGAGCTTTCCAAACTTTTCATGTTGGCGACACACACCAATGGCGGCGGCGGCGTGGCCTGCGGTGTCCTGGTGTGTCGCACGCAAACCTGGAAGCACTGATGGGGGGAACTGGAAGAAGCGGCACCCCCGCCAATCAGCGCTTCCAGGTTTGTGCGCGACACACCAGGACACTGCAGGCGACACAGTAGTGTGTCACTACACACACTTTGGAAAGCTATGCCCTAGATACTTAACCGGCAGAAGTAAAAGGCAATGGAAAATTTCCGCTGAGTTAAGATAAGATCACAGACAGCTCCCAGAGAAAGTAGCGGCAGGAAAGTGAAAGTTTCAGAACAGCAGATTCAACGTGTAGGAAAAATGCTAAAATCTTCAAAATTAGAACAAAAATAATAACAGGGAAACGATAATATACTCTCAACCCTCCTCAAAATTTGGTGGTAAGCAAAATCAAAAGCTTAAAAAGAATTTTAGAAAAATTAATCACAAAAATAACAATAAGCACCAAGAGAGATCTTTTCTCCTTAATGTAGAAAGCCTCTCTTAGGGTAAAAATACTTTTAAAAAATACAAATTGGGTGCTTTAGAAATGGGGTGGCTGGACTTAATGTCCTTTTAAGGCTGCAGCGCGGCTCAGAAACTATGTCTTCCCAGCCTCCCGGTGACCTCTTACCGGTCGATCACAGACACTGTTTACGATCTCCTGGCTACAATTCGCTGTCCGGAGGATGGGATAATTCAGATCATTTTCCTTACTCTGGAAAAGCGATCCTGGGCTTCAGGAGAAACCAGCCTGAGCCCGAAAAAACTGCCACAATGGCAGTTCTGCCCACGGAGCTCGCGGGCACAGCTGGTCAGTCTGTCATTTCCCACCGGAAGTCCCCTCTTATTGCTAATCTATTCCTGAATCAAGAAATTAGGTGCCACTGGCTTCACCTGTCTTTCTCCCCTCCATTTCTTTCTTCCTGACCTCCTGCTTTTTGTTTCATGGACAACCTGACGTTATGCATGCCAGTTCCCAAGTAATTCTTCTGAATCTTACCCCCAAGTAAGTGAGCATAGGATTGCAGCCTATAGAGTCCTGCTCCCTATGGCAAATATCAGAGGGTTCAGGCAAAATAACAGAAGGGGAAGGTGGGGTTAGAAAGGAGGGATACAGAAGCCAGGGTTGCCCCATCTCTTGAAATCTAGCTTTCTGGGTGACAGCCCTAATGTCAAAGAAGCAAGGTAGCATCTCAAAAACTCACAGCTATGTGTTTGAGATGGTGTAATAATCCCTCTGAGCTATAAGTTCAGAGAAAACTTCTTTTGCCTGCAGGTGGCTTCTGTTTCGATCCTGACCCTCCCTTTAAGAAGGGTCTCTGTAGAAAAGTCCTTTTTCCACCTGAGAAAAGTCAATAATGAGACAGATTGTTCATTAGGCAGCTGTGCTCATTTAGATGGGAGCATGGCTCAGTGGAAGAGCTGTGACCTCGGCATGCAAAAACCTCCAGGTGCAATCCCTAACATCTATCTTTAAAGAGGGTTGGGAGACTCAGGCCTGAACCCCAGAGAACCTCTCCCAGTTTCCTGTCAGCTAGAAAAACCTTGGGGGGCGTGGTGGCTCAGCGGGTAAGATGCCAGGCTTGTTGATCGGAAGATTGCAAGTTCGGAGGTTCGAATCCCTAGCCCTGCGTGCGGAGTGAGCTCCCGCACTAGCTCCAGCTCTTGCCAACCTAGCAATTAGAAAGCATGCAAATGTAAGTAGATGAATAGGTACCACTTCGGTGGGTAGGTGACAGCGTTCCGCGCGTGTCATGCGGCCACATGACTGTGGAAGCGTCTTCGGACAACGCTGGCTCTTCGGCTAACAAACAAACGGAGATGAGCACCGGCCCCTAGAGTCCGACACGACTGCACAAATGTGCGGGGGGAACCTTTACCTTTACCTTAGAAAAACCAACGGTTGATGGCAGCTTCCTACCATGTACAGATTGTATTGTTAAGTCAACTTTCTTTAGCTTCCTTCCTACTTGGCCACCAGGACAATAGCTAGAAACAATGCTGGAAGGCAGGCTGGAAGGATAATGAGCGAAGAACAGCCAAAGTCAAAATAGTAGCCTAATGTGCATATGCTTAATATGTCCGATGTTTTTTCACTGTCTTAAATAGGAATACCATTTCAGTTTGATCAGTCATCAGTTGTTATTCCAATAGTTTTGTGCCCATTGGCCAAACAATTAGAAGACAGAGCTCATTTGCTCCTGCAGGAGCAACTATAGTTAGTCCTCGACTTACGACCATTCATTTAGCGACCGTTCGAAGTTGTGACGGCGCTGAAAAAAGTGACTTATGACCAGTCCTCGCACTTACGACCATCGCAGCGTCCCTGTGGTCACATGATCCAAATTCAGGCGCTTGGCAACCAGCTCACACTTATGATGGTTGCAGCATTCCAGGGTCATGTAATCGCCATTTGCAACCTTCCCAGCCAGCTTCCAACAAGCAAAGTCAATGGGGGAAGCCGGATTCGCTTATTGACCATGGTGATTCACTTATTGACCATGGTGATTCACTTAACGACCATAGCAATAAAGGTCATAAAATCGGATGTGACTCACTTAACAACCGCCTCGCTTAGCAACGGGAGTTCCAGTCCCAATTGTGGTTGTAAGTCAAGGACTACCTGTAAAGCCGAATTGTGCCTTCATACCTTTATTTACATCCACTTAACTTAAAGGACTTTGAGACATGTTTTTTTTAAAAAATGACAATAATAAATCAATAACCAACTGAGCATTTCAGGGAAAAGGCCAGCTCCTTTCACAACAGGGTCAATCCACTTTCCTTTCTCATGGATTTTTCACTGTTCTGACTGACAATCAAAGGTTTTTCTTACTTGATGCCTTCAAGCGAAAATGGACAGTTTTCTGTTGGTGATTCTCTGAGTTTCTTGCATCAGCCAAGGAGAGCGGATTAGGTGGGTTTCGAGTCGCATCTTACTCTGATTTTATTTTACTAAAGTGGCACGTTTTATACTACTCCTGTACTAATAATGGACTGTTCTACATTCTGCATTGATCTATGCAAATAAAAGTGCATCTCATGCTTCATTTTCTTCTGATTCCACTAGTCATATCAAAAGATAAGGAATTAAGTAAGCCTGCAAATCACCTCTCCCTTCCTGTCCAACAGAAATCTAATTCCATGCCAAGTTTCTAAGATTTCCTCAGGGATTGCATGCATGCCTTCAAGTGTACCTTTGCACCTGGGAGAGACAGAAATACGGTTGCTTTAAAATAGAATAGGATGCATTCACCGGAAACTGAATTATTCACCCAACCCAGCTGCACTTGAATGAAGTCCTAGGACAAGGGTCGGAAATGGCGGCTCGCGAGCCACATGCGGCTCTTTGGCCCCTTGAGTGTGGCTCTTCCGCAGCTGAACTCACCCCCGCCCCTTCCAAGCGATTGGATCCCGCCCCCAAACTCTTACGCTCTTACGCACTCTCGCTCTCCAAGGCCGGGGCCACCCGCAGCCGCCCACACCTCGCGCACAGCCCGCGGGGCTCTCTGCCGCTCCCTTTGACGGAGGAGGGACCGGTGTGCCTTGGGAGCTGCTGCTGGCGGCATGTCTGGGCGAGGCGCGCGGGCAGAGCTGCCCGTCTGGCACTTGGGCGCTCCCGAGCCTCTTCCCTTCTCCCTCGCCACGTTCGGGCGTTGAGGCCAGGCAAAGCCGGGCGGTCGCGCAGGGGCGAGGCGTCCCGCTCCTGCGCCTACCGCCACATCCGTCCGTTCCCGGCCTCTCTCCCCATGTCCGGCGGGTGCCCATGCCAGAATCCCCGCGACCCGGAGGCAGCGACTGCTCGGAGGGCCCCAGCGAGAAGAGGCGCGTGATCCCCGGTGGATCCCTTCGAGGGGCCGCGGGGCTTCCCCGCTTTCCTCCCAAGGAGGCCTCGACGGCGCACCCTCCCGCCCCATCAATCCCCCCACCCCACCGTTGGGCATCAGAGGCTGAAAGGATGTGGCAGGAACGGCCCTGGAAAGCGGGGCCTGCGGAGCGCCACCTTTGGGGAGGAGGGTCCAGCCGGCGAGCAATGGCGGCACCGGAGTTTTCGCCGGAGCGCTGTCTGTCGGGAGAGAAAAGCAGCCACCGCACAGGCCCGCTTAAAAAACAACCACCCCGAAACCGCTTTCGAGCCGCCTCTCCGGAGGGTCCCTGCGGTCCCGCCGGGTGCACCCCCCCCACCCCGCCGTTCGGCGTCCTCTCCCCCCGCTAACCCGAGCCCTGCGGCGGCCGGGGGAAGCGCAAATGGCAGTCGCTTACTGAGCGAGTGCATTTTAAAATCTGCTTAACACCCCCCCCCCGTGCGGTGGCTGCTTTTCTCTCCCCACAGACAGCGCGGGCGGGCGGGTCCTCTGGAAGGAGGCCGGCCGGAGTTCTGCTTGCAGCAGACGAGTTGCTGCTGGGCCGAGCAGATGCTTTTGAGACCTAACGGCGGGGTTACATCGGGACCGAGTCCGGCCTATCCCCAGTCTGTGTCACGTTAATGCCGCCCCCTTTCCCACCTGGGAGGCCAGCTTGCAGCGCAAACGGCAGTCGCTTACTGAGCGAGTGCATTTTAAAATCTGCTTAACCCCCCCCCCCCCCGCACTTCTCCCTCTTTGAAAAAGGAAGGCCGGAAAAGCGCAGTTTCAGTCTTGCGTTAAAGGGAGAAGCTGCCCTTAATGACAGAAGGCCATTCAAGTTGGAGAAACCTCGCGGGATGGGCGGAATCGCTACACACAAGCCACACGCCCCATTTCGTTCCTCCTTCCCTATCGCTTAATTGCCAGGCGCTCCTCCCCTGGAAACCCCGCGCTGTCTGTCGGGAGAGAAAAGCAGCCACCGCACAGGGGGGGGGGGGTTAAGCAGATTTTAAAATGCACTCGCTCAGTAAGCGACTGCCGTTTGCGCTGCAAGCTGGCCTCCCAGGTGGGAAAGGGGGCGGCATTAACGCGACACAGACCGGGGATAGAACGGACTCGGTCCCGATGTAACCCCGCCGTTAGGTCTCAAAAGCATCTGCTCGGCCCAGCAGCAACTCGTCTGCTGCAAGCAGAACTCCGGCCGGCCTCCTTCCAGAGGACCCGCCCGCCCGCCCGCGCTGTCTGTGGGGAGAGAAAAGCAGCCACCGCACAGGCCCGCTTAAAAAACAACCACCCCGAAACCACTTTCGAGCTGCCTCTCCGGAGGGTCCCTGCGGTCCCGCCGGGTGCACCCCCCCACCCCGCCGTTCGGTGTCCTCTCCCCCTGCTAACCCGAGCCCTGCAGTGGCCGGGGGAGCCAAGCCAGGCTCCGTTCCGGCGGGGCGACTGTAGCGACCGGAGGCGGCCAAGGGGAGAGCAGGCGGCTCTTCGCCCTCAGCGCGCTGCTGGGCCCCGCTGCACCCCCGTCTGGCTCGGCTTCCCCCGGCTGCCGCAGGGCTCGGGTTAGCGGGGGGAGAGGACGCCGAACGGCGGGGTGGGGGGGTGCACCCGGCGGGATCGCAGGGACCCTCCGGAGAGGCGGCTCGAAAGCGGTTTCGGGGTGGTTGTTTTTTAAGCGGGCCTGTGCGGTGGCTGCTTTTCTCTCCCGACAGACAGCGCTCCGGCGAAAACTCCGGTGCCACCATTGCTCGCCGGCTGGACCCTCCTCCCCAAAGGTGGCGCTCCGCAGGCCCCGCTTTCCAGGGCCGTTCCTGCCACATCCTTTCAGCCTCTGATGCCCAACGGTGGGGTGGGGGGATTGATGGGGCGGGAGGGTGCGCCGTCGAGGCCTCCTTGGGAGGAAAGCGGGGAAGCCCCGCGGCCCCTCGAAGGGATCCACCGGGGATCACGCGCCTCCTCTCGCTGGGGCCCTCCGAGCAGTCGCTGCCTCCGGGTCGCGGGGATTCTGGCATGGGCACCCGCCGGACATGGGGAGAGAGGCCGGGAACGGACGGATGTGGCGGTAGGCGCAGGAGCGGGACGCCTCGCCCCTGCGCGACCGCCCGGCTTTGCCTGGCCTCAACGCCCGAACGTGGCGAGGGAGAAGGGAAGAGGCTCGGGAGCGCCCAAGTGCCAGACGGGCAGCTTCGCCCGCGCGCCTCGCCCAGACATGCCACCAGCAGCAGCTCCCAAGGCACGCCGGTCCCTCCTCCGTCGAAGGGAGCGGCAGAGAGGGTGGCCCCGGCCTTGGAGAGCTGGGGTGCAGGGGGACGGGAGCATCGCCGGCAGCCCGCGAGGACCGGCCATGGAAGGTGAGCGAGGACCGGGGTGGCCGGCCAAGCGCAGCGCAGCCCTTCCACGCGATTGGATCCCGCCCCCAAACCCCGCCCCTTCCACGCGATTGGATCCCGCCCCCAAACCCCGCCCCCTTCCACGCGATTGGCTCCTGCCCGCAAACCTCGCCCCCTTCCATGCGATTGGCCCCCGCCCGCAAACCCCGCCCCCTGGCTCTCGAGCATTTCAAAATGTGCACGAGCTTGTCAAAATGGCTCCCGGCATAAAAAGTTTGCCGACCCCTGTCCTAGGATATCTATGGTCCTGATCTTCGCTTTTATGTCTTCTGTCACCTGGAATAAAACACTTAATGCTTTTACTGACGTCTCATGGAGTTTGCAACCACACAGTATAATAAAACTGATCAGAGGTATATAATCGATTGCTCGGATCAATAACTTTAGCAAATGGCAACCTCTGTTGTCTTCATGATTGGCTTAATACAGTATATTCTGCTAATAAAGAAAGGTCTCTTGCAATGTTTAAAGCAGTGTTTCTCAACCTTGGCAACTTCAAGCTGTGTGGACCAACTCCCAGAATTCCCCAGCCAGCATGGTAGCTGGGGAATTCTGGGAGCTGAAGTCCACACAGCTTAAAGTTGCTAAGGTTGAGAAACGCTGGTTTAAAGGCTTCCTCATGAATTCATCCCTTAGATGAATTCCACAATTCAGATTCCCACCGACCTTCACAATTGTCACAGGGACATGGCAGAACTGTTGTGCTGTTTGTATGGAGGTGGAATAGATGTGATGCCACTGGATTCTATTGTTGCTATTTATTCAATGCTTTAATTTATTTTTGGTATCAAATATTCTAAATGAAAAGTATAGCTGAAGACATAGGTTCAAGTTTCTACTACGCTTTGGGAAAAGGGCTTGTAGATTTTCAAAAATTTCATGATAATAGAAATGTAAGGGTTTCCCCCCCCCCCCTTATTCTGGTAGCTTTATGCTGGAAAAACAACATTTGGTTGAACAAAAATTTTGCAATGACTTCATCCCACCATCATTTGCAGAGAGAGGGAGGTGTGGGGGGAGTATTCCTGGCTCTTTACCTCTATGTAGTTTGTGCATTTTTCTAATGATTTTGTTTCTGATTCTCTGCTGCAGGATTATTAATGGCAATATGGTACAGTAGATATATATGCTCTTCAGTAATTAATCTGGACACCAATTTTAAACTATTATGTAGCATGTGCATTTGGATGGAAACAGTCTGATATTTCCAAATGATTTGGACATATATTGTATGTGTGTAGGGTCCATTTCAGTTCAAAACTTTAGGTCAGCAGTTCAGTTCTGAAAGCTGCTATTTCTGTAAGGCAGTGTTTCTCAACCTTTGCAACTTTAAGCTGTGTGGACTTCAACTCCCAGAATTCCCCCAGCCAGCCTGCTGGCTGGGGGAATTCTGGGAGTTGAAGTCCACACAGCTTAAAGTTGTGGAGGTTGAGAAACACTGCTGTAAGGCTTATTTCCTCAACTGCATGCCCCCCAAGTTTATTGGTGGCTAGGGTAATTGGAGTTCTCCAAACATTTGGATTTTATTAGGTAAGGGAAGAATTGAAATGGGTATGGCCCATACGGTCCTCCTGATGTTGCTGAACTACCTTTCCCAGCGTTCCTCACTGTTCTCTATGCTGTTGGATCTGCTGGGAGTCGTGGTTCAGCATCTGGAGGACCATGTGTTGTGCATTTCATGTTGGGTTGGCACTTCCCTCTTTCTCTTTCCTAATGACTCATCTCTGAGCCTCAGCTCAAAACAGAAGCTAACTCATCAGTTAGGTTCAAAGCCATTCAGTTGCTTCAGTCAGACGTCATCTCTGAAACCGATGGATCGGACGATGTAAGACAGAGAAATTTTTATTCTCTGAGAACTGAAGCACATTGCCGTCACTGCCAGATTTAGACATGACAGAAACTACAGGAATGTCTACCAGCTTCTCTTTGGCAACTGTCAGACAAACTGCGGCTCCTTAGCTAATTGGCTGCATTTCCCAACAGAGGGAGAAGGCGTTTCGTAACTTCTAAACATCTTACCCTGGTGTAGCTTCTCATGTTGATAGCAAAGTCAGAGTTTTCATCCAGTTAGTGCGCTGGCTTTAGGCTTTGCTTTCTAATAGCTATTCTTGCATTCTGTTCGGCTTTGCCAGAATAAATATTTTGTTTCTTTTGCCTTGGTTTATCATAAACAAGAGAGCCAGTTTGGTGTAGTGGTTAAGGCACCGGGCTAGAGACGGTGAATTCTAGTCCTGCCTTAGGCACACAGCCGGAAGGGTGACCTTGGGCCAGTCACTCTCTCTTAGCCCTAGGAAGGAGGCAAGGGCAACCCACTTCTGAAAAACCTTGCCAAGAAAACTGCAGGGACTTGTCCAGGCAGTCTCCGAGAATCGGACACAATTGAACGGATGATGATGATGATGATGATGATAATAAACGTGTTTTATCCTTATTATGCTACTCTACTTACATATATTCTATAGGAAGATGAACATGGATATGCCCAAGGCCAATCCGGCAACGCAAATAATAGTTGGAGGAGATGACTTTATATTTATTCCATTTAATGTTCCAGGAAGTGGTCCTTACAATGCAATGCTCCCACGACAGGGAACATGTTTAGGCGATCTCATGGCCTAATGTGTGTGCGGGTGTGTGTGTGTGTCAGCTATATATTTCTTGTACAAAAGCAACATCATCCAAAAGGCAACAGGGAAAGAGACAAGGGGAAAATAGAGAGTCAAAATGTGTCGCTCTGATTTCCATGCATGAGAATATTAAGTAGCTTTATTTGTTCTGTGAACTCCTGTTTGATCATCAGAAAACATTTCTTTGCTGCTGTGTTGTAGTCGCAGGTGGGTCCTTGCAGTGGCTGACAGCAGTACATGACAGGCTTTCCAGAGTTTCACCAATCATTTTACCCAGATGCTCAGGGCCTATAAGTTTAATTAGAGTAGTTGACACTTCTCTGAGAAATTGGCTAAATAACTGCTGAGTTCATGGGATTTCAAAGGAGAAAGGTGGGCGGGGGAGGGGGAGGGGAGGACGTTTGGGTTTCTCGCCTAATTTTCTTTTGGAAAAGTGACATGTAAGGGCCCAGCCGGTGCAACTTGGAGAAATACTCTGTGAGAAGAAACGGAGGGCAGGTGTTTTTCATCTGACCGCTGTTTTCTGATGCATAAGGTGAAATGAAACCGTCTGTTGCACAAAAGATTGGGGAAGGGTTAAGGGCAGGGCATCTTCTAAAGAAAGTGGACGTGTTTCTGCATGCCATGCTTCAGCAGGGAGCAAAAAAAAGGAGGAAAGGAGAAATATAGAAATGGGGAGAAAGAAAAGAAAGAAAGAAAGAAAGAAAGAAAGAAAGAAAGAAAGAAAGAAAGAAAGAAAGAAAGAAAGAAGAAAGAGAAGGAAGGAAGGAAGGAAGGAAGGAAGGAAGGAAGGAAGGAAGGAAGGAAGGAAGGAGGGGGGGGAGGGAGGGAGGGAGGGAGGGAGGGAGGGAAGGAAGGAAGGAAGGAAGGAAGGAAGGAAGGAAGGAAGGAAGGAAGGAAGGAATGAATAGACTGCATGCATGTTTACATGTTTGTGTGGGCATGAATGCTGAAAGAGGAATAGAAGAGAGGCTGTTGTTTTAAAGGAAAAAGTGGGCAATGGCTCCGGGCATATCAACTACTAACATGAAGTCCCAAGGAAAAGAGTCTTCAAGGTTTCCTCCCATTCCTCAGTTGTTTCTCTTCTGTTGCCCTTTAGCCCGTAAGCACATGGGGCACAGACTTTTCCCCTGAAAAAGCTATGCAGACTGATAGCTGTCTGCCCCACTGCCCTCCCTCTTTCTACAAACATTTAATAATAATTGCTGATATTTTAAATTTTTCAATAGCATTTAAAAAAAAAAAACAGACTATCTGGAAAGCAATAAGAACTTCTGGTATTTTAGCTCAAATTGGCCACCCTGTGAATAGTTCTTAACATTTATTCTTACATTTTTATCCCATGTGTCTTCCAATACTTTTTTGCTTTGTTTTGTTTATGCATTACACTTATCTACAGCAGGTGGCAGCACTGAGCTGTTCTTAGCTGATCTTGAAAGTTAAGCAGGACCTGACACAGTTAGAACTTGAATGGGAGACCACAGGGAAATACCAGGACTGCAGGCTAGACTGGGAAGTCAAAAACATCTTCTGGAAGGAGGCAACTGTTTTTAAATTGTTACCATTAAAACGACATGGTTGTTTGTGTCCATAAAGTCATCAGGAATCAAGGGGAGCTTTACCTTAAACCAGTGTTTCTCAACCTCGGCAACTGTGTGGACTTCAACTCCCAGAATGCCCCGGCCAATTCTGGGAATTGAAGTCCACACATCTTAAAGTTGCCAAGGTTGAGACACACTGCCTTAAATACTGCTTTTCCTTCAAGAAACGTCAGTGAAGCTCTTCTCCCCTTTTTTCTCCCGTGAGGTCGGTCAGGCTGACAGATAACCGATTGGCTAAATTTCCTCCACTGAGATTTATAGCTAGATGTGGATTTGAGCCTCTGTCTCCTGGGTCCACCACACACCATTCAGGCTCTTGCTGCATTAAAGCTACTGGGTCATATTCAGATCAGGGAATAAGAAACCAATTTCAGCCTTGTGTCTAATAGGTTACCTGGTAAATGGTTGACGTTCTGGGCTGGGAGAGCCTGTGACACACTGGGCAAAATTCCCACGACTGCTTGTTTTGCATGTTCAGCAGTTGGTGGCAATGGATTTCAGAAGAGAGCTTAGTTATGCTGACAGAGATTGGATGAAAGCCAGAATGGTGGCCTTCTAATGCCCCATAAATTAATACCATCTTTTCTCAATGGCTCTGGATGATTGGAATTGATTTTTTGTTTTTAAAAAAATCCTCGCAATATTGTCTGGACTGAGATGTGGGGAGAAGAGAGGGAGCAATTGATCCTCAAACTTCTGGGTGACCAGGAAAATCCACATCCCTTCTGAGTGCAACCCAGCCCACCAGAAGAAAACTTGAGTTTTCTGATCATACAGTATGCCTGGGATGTAGGAAAAATGCCTCAGTTTCAAAAGAACAACAGTCCCTCTTAAGAGATTCACTCTTCCACCCCATAGCATGCAGGAAGGGAGGAAGGGAGTATTGTAGCCTCTTCCTGTGAGCTTCTTTTGTGTTTCCTCCAAGGTAGTGCACATTTCAGATAAAAGCCAACCTCTTCCCTAAGCAAACCCTATCATATCCTGGTTTGTGGGTGTCCCCACAACCATCACTTCAGCAGTTCAGGAACAGCCTCCCCAATTCACCCCAGTATTTCAGCCCTCTTTTTCTTTAAGGTGGCTACATTCACCATCTGTACCTTTACTCTCCCAAAAGGTTCTAATGTTTTCCAGAGTGGACTAGGCTACCTTCTAAGCACCAAAACTTTAGATACCTGTGGTTCAGCAGAAGGTGAGATGGATGGATGGATGGATGGATGGATGGATGGATGGATGGATGGATGGATGGATGGATAGGTGGATAGGTGGATGAATGGATGTTTATGTGTTAGCTCAGGGAACATAGCTCTTCAGGCCATAGTCTCACATTTATGCCCCCTTCCAATAACCACTTGTTTATCTCTCGTGGCCCCACAGCAACAGGGGGAAAAGCTGTGGGGTTGGTTGGTTTTTTGCAATTCCATGTGAGCAAAGTTGAATTGTGCTTCTCTGAACCTCGGTTCTCCCCAATCACAGAAAATGAAACATCCCCCACCCCCAAACCAAACCAAACCGATCCAAAAACTAGACAGCCTAGGAGATGCCCCAACATTCCACCTTAAGAGGTAGTGATGTCATCACAGGGTCTGCAGTACCAGAAGGCGCAGCCCTGCATCCGGAGACCAGGGGTGGAGGGAGGTAGGAAGCAGCAACACACAAGGTGTGTGGGGGGAAGAGGCAGACAGAGTGACTCTGTTCAGCAACATCCTGCGTCTCCTTCTCTTCCCCCCCCCCACCCGCCATCGATTATCGACTCCATCCTTCTGCGCTGCTAGAGCCATCTCAGTCCCCTGAAGGTGGTGGTGGGGAAGCATTCCATAACCTCGTTCCTGCTCCCCGGTTTTTTGTTTTTTTTTTGACGGAGAGGCGGGGTATTTCCCTCCACCACAAGCTTTCCTTCTGTCTCTGTCTCCCTCTCTCAAAAATAAGACTAAGCCAAAAGGGTTGGTTTAGCAGGTAAGTATGGGCCTTCAGTGGCTATATTGGTGTGTGTTTGTTTTCTCTGTTGGGTGGCCGAGGGAGGGGGTGACTCTGGTCAACAAGCTGGGGGACAGAAATATGGGTCGAGCGGTTGTTTTTCCCTGAAAAAGGAGCTCAGAGAGATCACGACGGGCCAGAGACAAGGAGGGGGGAGGAGAGTGAGAGTTTCAGCACCTGTGACTGGACAGCACCATGTTAAAAATGGGTGGAGGGGATGGATGGCTTGTATTGATACTTATTGCTTTACCATCTTCTAGAAGAGACAGATCTGGTTTTGAGTATGCTGGCTATTTGCCTGCTCATCTCTCTCTCTCTCTCTCTCTCTCTCTCTCTCTCTCTCTCTCTCTCTCTCTCTCTCTCTGTGTGTGTGTGTGTGTGTGAGAGAGAGAGAGAGAGAGAGAGAGAGAGGAGAGAAGGAACCTTGATTTGTCTACATCTGTGCATTGCAGTGTGTGAATGCATGGGCCATGGCTTCAAGGGTAGCTCAACCTCCCCCAACTTCAAGCCCTCCAGACATGCTGGACTACAAGGGCCATCAGTTTAGGGGAACCATTGCTGTCTGGAGAGTATGGAAGTCATAGTCCGTTACATCTGGCAGAAGGAAGGAAGGAAGGAAGGAAGGAAGGAAGGAAGGAAGGAAGGAAGGAAGGAAGGAAGGAAGGAAGGAAGGAAGGAAGGAAGGAAGGTTGGTTTAGAGGAATATGGAAACAGTGGAGAAATCCACTCAAGTATGTGGGGGGGAAAGGCTATTAATTATGTCTGAATGGTCAGTGTGTATGAAAGTATGTGTGTCTCTAGGGTCTACCGATTATGACCCCAAAGGGAAGTAAGGTGTGTTTAATTGGAATTGGTGCATGAGAGAAACTAACATGCCTAAGCATGGGCAGCGATTAGGAAATGTTTGCATGCAGAGCTGCCCATGAAAAGCAGGCAACAATTTGGTGTGTCATTGCATTCCTGTGTGGTGTCTGTGTTGGTGATGTCCCTCCGTTTTTGTTTTGCGTGTTATCCAGTGCTGTGTTGGTGTGGTAGGACAGGAAATGTGGGGAGAGAGAAGAAAGAGAGAGGAAGTTAGAGTGAGATAATTCCCGCAAGAAGAAGACAAACACACTGATATACCTCCTCACAAGGAAGCACAAAAAGAAATCTGTAAGAACCAGATAGCCCCCACAAATATTAAAGCATGGAAGGCTTTAAAAATAACAGATAGACTGCTGCCCTTGAACACAAGCATGCACGATTGTTACATACATGTGCTCATTTATTATTATTATGGTTGGTCACACAGTCAGCCAGATGTTTAGACTGGATTTGGCATTTTTGTCCACCTGTCGAGTATTATCATTATTATTATTATTATTATTATTATTATTATTATTATTTCAATTTATATTCTGCCTTTCTGCCTGGGAACACTCATTCCAAATTCCCATAGGAGGTTGTTGCTAACTTCCTTGCATTTTGCCTTCATGAGTAACTGGAAAAAAAATTAAATTGCATCTAGAAACAGAAAATTTTATCTTTGAATATACATGTAGAAAACACTCAGAGTATCACCAATGTATTAATTAAATGTATACACTTAATTTCAGCCACAGTCACTCCCAAGAAAGCTTACAATGAAGGCAAACTACAAGAATTGGCAATTAAATAAATTGGCAGAACGATCCTATTTGGATTTCCTCAGAAGGAATCCCAGCGAGGTTTCATGGGATTTGCTGCCTACGTAAGGCTGAACAGGTTGCAGACCTGAGTAATAACATTCTGAAGGTGGTTCTGTATGGAGGCAGTGAGAAGCTGGTGGCTTCTCCCGTTCCCAGATCTCTCAAGCTAGCTTTATTCCACTTTAAGAGTGGAACCCTTCCAGTCTCTGCAAAACTACAGTGACCATGATGGTTGGGAATGATGAGCATAACTGGAAGGGCCAGTAATCTAAATGTTTCACCTTATGCCTTTCCTCTTTCTTGGTTATCCCTCCTCCCACATTTGTATATTTAGATTTAGAAATATACTTGGAAGCGGATTATAGCTTCCACGGTACCTTGAATGGCAAATGTATTTCAAACATCTGCACTCTACAAAAAATACTAAGTTTGAAACGGGAAGTACAGGGTTCTGGATTTTAAAAGCTGGAATCCAAAGTCTACAAATCAGTTAGACTCTTCGTGAGAACAGTTCGTTGGGAATATAGTTGTGTCAATCATCCTACATGACAGACTCAAAACTGGGATAGTCACTTGCTTTCTTGCATGCTGTTTTCATAGATCTGTTTTTACCGTGTACTCCGTGTATAGCCTTCCATGCCATGTTGTCTTAAGAACATTTGTAATCCTCACACTTGAGACTTAATTCACATACACAGGCTTACATTCACTTCACAAGTACCTAAACTCACTTTCAGATGCATAGGAACATGCATTTGAGTGTACGTGCACAGTTACTCATTGCACTCATAAAGGAACAGCAGTTAGTGGAACTCCAGCCTTCTTTTTTGTATTCACACAACCAGTATGCCCAAGCAGTCTGGCTCTTGAACAATAATCACCTCAGCACAAACACTATTGACAATGCACATGCACACATTTGATTCACGCTTTCCATTATGGTCACTGGTCAGACGGGTTCTCCTCTATGTCTAGGTCACTTGATGAGAGAGAAACTCGATGCTTAGCAGCTGAATGTGTGAACTCTCCATGGGGTAACATTGCATTTAAAATATATCGAAACTTCATCTGTGATGTTATATTTGTTATGGCTTATTCACACACTGAGGTCACTGCCTTGCTTGATGCTGAGACATCAAGCAATGTACGAGCATACATCAAAAAACCATTCCTCAGGGTTGCATAGTCCCTTCTGTGCAGGCATCTCTTTCCCTAGTTTTCAAAACCACAGAGCCGCAGCCTTATGAACTGATATGGAGCATTAAACACATTGCAACTTACTTCTAAGTAAACGAGGCAGGGTCATGTCTGAGAGACATTTTACAAACAACTAACCGCTGAGGTTTTATAGGTGCATGTTTAATGCAATCAGGTTAGGCATTCATTGGCTAAACTTCCCCATTTCCTCCCAACTGACCTCCAAAGTCCCCAAAATCCCAGCACTGGCGTTCATGTGAACATGGACCTCTCTAGGTGTTCTCCCATCTAGGTAAGGAGCAGATCCAGATGTGCTTAGCTGCACCAAGGGAGTTGCATTATGTGCCTTTAGACTCAGGATAGATTGTGATATAAGAGAAAAGGCTGTTTTTTAAAAAAAGTTTGTATAAATCTGGGGGGGGGGAAATACAAGCAAATTCAGGCCAAGAGAAATTGTCTGAGAATATAGCTCATGCTCAAAGGGATAAATCTCCCTTATGTGCTCATGCAAACTTTCCTATGTCCCTCCCCCATTTTCACCCCACCTTGTTATCCCAACTTCTTTAATCCAATAAGTATAATGAAGTCCTCATTCCTAGCCATGCCAACTATTCCAACCATCACATGCAAAGATGCACATGCACACAGAAGTGGGCAGAGAGTGTTTTTCCCAGCCTGGCAGTTTTGAGATGTGTTGGAATGCAACGATGGCTGCACTGACAAATCTAGATCGACATTCCCAAAGGACATGAACTAGGTGAAGCTTGCAGGATTGTGATTTGAGGGTGGTTGAGCTACAGATAGAAGGGAATCTTTGAAAAGCTAGTCAAAAACAATGTATACAGGAAAGGGAAGAAGGGAAGAGCTGGAGATCAGAGGCTGTGGGGTTACAAATAGAAGCAGAGGTGATGAGAAAGGGGACAAAGGAAGGGGCCGAGGGCCAAGGTAGATGGGCCCTGCATAGAATGGAGGATGCAAGAAGAACTAGGGTTTCACTTTGGCCCATCATGGGGAGCAGGAAGAGGCAGGATTCACCACTAAGAGAAGAGACCTGCAAGACTTCTATAGGGGAAGTGGAGGTAGGGAAAGCTACCCCAGGGTTATCAAGGCGAAAGGAGGATTGCAGAAAAGTCATTGAAGGAGACGAGGACTGAAAGGGCTACAGTACGCAGTTAGTGGCTGGGTTCACACAACCCACAACTTGGTTACTGAATTAATCCATTTTCTGGATGTGCACAGTTCACTGAACCATACACTAACTAAACAGGCTGGGTTTTCATAACACATGAAAAACCCAGCTCAACCAAGATTTTCTGAATACTAACTAAGCTTGGCACATCGTGCAGCCTTTAACCACTTAGGCATGTTGTGTGTGCCCAGCCAATGAAGATTGGCTGGAAAACTCCATGCTAGGTTCTTCAAGGGAAGTCTGGTCAAGTATAGGAGAAGCAAGGCAGTGGGAACAGAGGGGTCACAGAGGGACCTGGAACCCGGGCAGAGGGAACAGCGGGCAGCTCTGCTGTGGAGTGGTTGCTTGGAGGCAAACCAGAGGGTTTGTTTAAGGCAGCGCCAAGGGCCACGGAATCAGCCAACTGTGTGGGCTGGGGCAGTATTATTCCAGAGCCAGCGTGGAAGGGGTATAGAAGAAGATGGCAAGTTGTCTTGGGAGAGGACAAGAGCCAAGGAAGAAGCTCAGCAAGGGGAAGATGTTGGGGGGGAGGAGGGAAGGCAAAGTCAAGGGAGGGAGGGGACAGGGAGGCGGAGAGATGAATGGGGAAAGGGGCAGAGGCGGGGGGGGGGGGCAGCGCAGGCTAAGCAGCACAAACGCCAAACAGGGGGGTGGGTGAAGAAAGGGAAGAGGCCCAGAAAGACATGTCAAAGGAAAGGAAGCCAAAGAAAGGGAGGAGGGCAAAGAGGGAGAGAAAACGGAAGCAAATGGGAGGAGTAGAAAGTTTGAGGCCTGGAGGACTAGGTGAAGCCAGGAATGGAAGGAAAGGCCAGCTGGGAGAAGGCAAGATTTACTCCCCACCCCACCCCCGGGAACGCCGGCAAGCGCCTGCTTTGCCTTGTTCCTCCACCCCACCGCCTGCCTGCTGGGAAGAAGAGCCCAAGGCCTCCCTCTTCCCTCTAGGGAGGCTTATCCCTAAGGGATCCCCACCAGCCAGAAATGGAGGAACGCGGGGCAGAGAGGGAATGCAGGAGAAGAAGGGGCAGGGAAGGGGTTCGGCTGTGGGAAATGAGGAGGCCAGGCAATGGGGGGGAGGGAGGGGGGAGATCTAGGGCAGGGACCGGGCAGGGACCAAGGAGGGACCAGGGAGGGGAGAGGGGAGGAAGCCCGGTAGCGGGCTTTTCTGAGGAAAAGGAGAAAGTCTTTAGAAGACTGGGGGGGGAGGCCAAGAGTGGGAAAATGAAAAGCCAAGAAGTAAAGGAGGGGGGGAGGAGGGAGTGAGGAAGAGAATGATGGATTGAATGAATGAATGAGTGAATGACAAGACTCAGTGGAAAAGAAGGGAGGGAGGGAGGGAGGGAGGGAGGGAGGGAGGGAAGAAAGAAGAAAGAAAGAAAGAAAGAAAGAAAGAAAGAAAGAAAGAAAGAAAGAAAGAAAGAAAGAAAGAAAGAAAGAAAGAAAGAAAACGGAGGGAAGGAGGGAGGGCAAGTGAATGGAAAAGAAGAAGTAGAGAGGGAGGGAGGGAGGGAAAGAATGAAAAGACTGAATGGAAAGGGGGAAGAAAGGAAGGCAAAGGAGGAGACAAGACTGAGGGAAGGTGGCAGAAGCGAGAGAGACCGGCGGAGGGGCGGCGGAGGGAGAGCTGCAAAGGGACGGAGATGCGCCAGAAATGGAGCGGCGTGGTGGCAGGATAGCGCGCAAGGGGGTTGCGAGGGTCCCCATCGAGGTCGGCAGCTTTCGGTAGAGGGGGTCCCGAGTGGCATAGGGACTGGCGGGGGGGGCGTGCTGAGGAAGGCGGGGACACAGCAGAGCGGAGGGGGGCACGCGGGCAGAGGAGCGACCCTCCAGGCTGGCCGAGGGGGCGGCGCAGGTGGCGCGCTAGGAGCGGGTGGGGGAAGGGGACAGTGGGGGGCGAGGGGGGAGAAGCCCCGAGCCGGGGTGGGTGGGGCGGGGTGGCGGAGCAGCGTCCGCACTCACCTTCCCTGTCCCTTCCTTTCTCTCTTTTGCAGAGCCGGGCGCTGCGCCGCGGGCTCCCTCCTCTCGCCCTCCCGCCCGACCCGTCTAGAAAGAGCGGGAGCCAACCCTCCGAGGAGGAGGAGGAGGAGGAGGAGGAGCCGCGATGACGCCTCGTCCCCTGATTTGACACCTGCCCAGCCTCGGGGGCGGCTGCCCCCCCGGCCCGGCCCGGCCCGCGCCCCCGATGCTGAGCTCAGTGTGCGTCTCCTCTTTCCGCGGGCGCAAGTCTGGGAACAAGCCGCCGTCCAAGTCATGTTTGAAAGGGGAGATGGGCCGGAACGAAGACAACGACAAGATCGTCATCAACGTGGGCGGCATCCGGCATGAGACGTACCGCAGCACCCTCAAGACCCTGCCGGGCACGCGGCTGTCCTGGCTCACCGAGCCGGACGCCTGCAGCAACTTCGACTACGACCCCAAGGCCGACGAGTTCTTCTTCGACCGGCACCCGCAGGTCTTCGCCTACGTGCTCAACTACTACCGCACCGGGAAGCTCCACTGCCCCGCCGACGTGTGCGGGCCGCTCTTCGAGGAGGAGCTGGCCTTCTGGGGCATCGACGAGACCGACGTGGAAGCCTGCTGCTGGATGAACTACCGGCAGCACCGCGACGCCGAGGAAGCCCTGGACAGCTTCGAGGCCCCCGAGAGCCAGGAGGATGAGGACAGCGGCGACCTCAAGCGCCTCTGCCTGCAGGAGGACGGGCGCAAGCTGGGCTGGTGGTCCTGCTGGCAGCCCAAGGTCTGGGCGCTCTTCGAAGACCCCTACTCCTCCAAGTTTGCCCGGGTGAGTCGGGGGGAGGCGGGCGGGGCACCTCGGCGCCCTCCGGACGGCTGCCTGGGAAAGAGGCGGCTCTTGTTGCTCTTGCTGTGAGTGGGACTATCCCGCGATTATATCAATTCGTTGGCAAAGTAACTGAAGCAGGAGATCAACCCCCTAGGATTTTACAGCTATAAATGTAGGCCGTAGAAGAGGCAACGGGGCGCAGGCGAGGCTCAGAGGAGAAGGATGGGTTGGGCTATATTTGGGGTAGCACGTTCTAGAAGAAAATCCCGCCATTCTATAGGACGAGGATCACAAATAAGAACACAGGATTAATGGCAAGCTTGAGTTGTGTAGTGGGTGGATGGGTGGAAATCCTGTTCCTTCCGCTGAGTGTGGTTGTAGCTCGGTCTAGCCCAAGACAGAGCCTCAGGGTAGTGCTAGCTCTCTCGGGCAGCCTTCTCCAACCTGGTACTCGCCAGATCCGTGAAGACCGCAGTTCCCAGAACTGCACTGATGTGTTGACACACACAATCAGTTCCAGGGGAATTCTAGGAGTTGAAGTTCTGACACAGTTGGAGGACACCAAGTTCAAGAAGGGTGCCGTAGAGTTTTCAGGGAGGGAAGCATTAAACTCAGTCCTGTTGAGCCATTTGGCATTGCCAGGAAGTGAACATGGATGTTCTGCATGTAAAGTATGTACTCTGCAAGTAACTCAGGTTCCCGAGTGAGCTGGAGAAATTGCCCATGAAAAGAGCAGCAACCGTTGATTGATTTTGTCATTGAATCTCGATCCCCTCCCCAAGCAAGCCTTTCTGCTTGCGAGTCCTGTCCCCTTCCCACAGCATCTTCCCCTCTTGCCCTTGAGCCTTGAAGCTGCACTCTTAGGAGGAGGGACAGGAGAGGGAAGAAGGGGTGTGTCAGAAGGGGTGAAAAAGAAAGAGGGGGCTTCGTTGGGATAGATGCACTTTAACAGTAGACATGCCGAGGTTTGCAAACTTTTTTCAAATGCCGATTGAGCAGTGGCAGACCAAGGATGCATAATCTCTATATGCAGCACTTCATATGGATGAAAGGATGTGCCGGTTTGGAGGTGTGCGTGGCACTGAGTGTGTGTGTGGGGGGGGGGGGTGAAATCATTTCGGGAGGGGGAGGATGCAGTAGCTGCGTCTCATGCATAGACAAATTTGGACAAATAATGTGCAAAGGAAATGCCCAGAAAGTGAGCAAATGAAGGCTGTCATCTGGGATAAGGACAGGATGCTTAGGGCAATCTTTCTCTAGATTTGGAAGCCTTCAGAGACCACAATTCTCATGATCCCCACCCAGCTGCATGAACAGGCTGCCTGGGACCACGGGAACTGTAGTCTAAGCACATTTGGAGGACATCAGGTGTGCATGCATGATATTGAACCGAGAGCTAAGCAGGTATGTGCCCGTACGTGGCAGAACGAGGAGGACTGGATTCGGCAGGGAAGGTTAAGGCCAACTCTTGGCCTCACGGAAATGAGGTCTGGGCTCCGGACGGGATGGTTGTACCCAGTGGGGAGAGAAGGTGATCTGAGTTTCAGGGAACGTGTGCAAGAGGCCAAGGGGGAGAAATGGAGAAGTGGGGAACGGAGCATTGAAAAGCACAGGACTGTGCAGGGCAGCAGAGGTCGGTAGCAAAAAATATGGTGGGGAGTGAGGACCCGAAGTTGAACGCCACAGGACACAAGTGTGTGAATGAAAGTAGTAATGCGTAGCAGCAGGAGGGCCCTAATACGCATGCCCCAGAGTTATGACTGGCTTCTCCGCGTTAGAGAGAATGCCTTGATTTCCGCCAGGAGGTGCTGCTAACCCGTTACAAATCCATTCCTCGTTGTTCCCCAAAGTGAGGTCTCCTGTCCTCCTCTTTCCTCGTCTATCTGCCTTCCCTCCCAGCTGCTATCGGATCTTACTTATACCTTCCCTCCTTCTTAGAATCCTCCTGTCCCGCGCTAAAGTTTTGCCCCCTCGCTCACACACGCACTGCCTCAGTACCAAAGCAAAGTCTCTCGACACTCCGTTGCATGGAACCCATTTCACACCGGCAGGGAGAGACGCTAGATTTACAGACACACACTGCATTCCTCAGCATTGCAGTTCTGACCCCCACCCCCACCCCCGCTTGACAATGTTCCTCGAAGTGACCCCCTCCGTTTCTAAGCACTGCAGCTCAGAGATCCTTACTGTGCCTGCCTGCTTTCAGCTCCTCGCTTCCTGTCTATGCAGTAAAATCCTTTTTCTGGATAAAACAGTTTTGAACTTAATTTTGCACAGTAACTCAAGGGAGGAAATGCTGCTGCTGCTGCTGACTGTACTGCCTCCCTCCTGCCCCCCCCCCCTTTTCGTATTATTTCTAGGACAGTATTAAAGCTTTGCTGCCTTTCGAACTGCAGAGACAGGGAGTTGAGAAGGGGGGAGGGGGCACCGCAGTGCAGTGTGGAAGCCCCAGAGTTTGCAGTGCAAAGCAGGCATTTGGCAGTCTGTGGCAGCTTCCCTCCCCCCCCCCTCCCTCCCTCCCAGGCAGTGGGTCTCAAAGGTGCAAGCACTGTCAGATATCTTCATCGATTCCCCCCTCCTTCTTCCCCCACACAGTTGGGAGCACAGCCAGGAAAAGTTGCAGTGGGAAGGAAGATGGAGAGAGAAAGCAGGATTTTGGTACTGGTGTGGGGGGATGATGGTGGTAGGATCCGAGATTATGAGCTGGGGCTGCATTGGGTTGAGCATCAAGTCAGGAGTTCCATAAATGGAGCAGAGCAGCTTGGGGACTACAGATCAACCCCCTTTGTAAAATACTGTCCCCCCCCCCAATGCATTTAAAAAACATTTGGCTTAAAGTTTCAGTAGTTCCCCCCACCCCCAAGAAAAATAATGGGAATAAGATATGAATACCTACTGAAGACTGTGGAAGGAGACTTTTCATTGCCTAGCCACTGTTTCTGAAGTATGCCTGCATGAAAAGCCTACAGAAAAAGGCTGCAGAGATTGTTTGACTGGCCCATTTTTAGCATTTCTTCAGCCCCCACCCCCCTTTCTGACATGGTGAAAAAGGAAAGGGAAGGGAAGGGAAGGGAAGGGAAGGGAAGGAAAGGAAAGGAAAGGAAAGGAAAGGAAAGGAAAGGAAAGGAAAGGAAAGGAAAGGAAAGGAAAGGAAAGGAAGAAGGTGGACTAGAAAGAGCAGGTAGACAACTAGCTAAAGAGGCAGAACAGAGGTTAGACAGATAGACCAAACTCTTCTGGAAAAGGTCTATCCAATAAAGAAAGCCAGATTTGCTGAGTTTCCATCCAAGAACCATCATGGATATTTTATAGCAATGCACAGGCAGGCTGGAGCTTCAAAACTGTATATTTGATAACACATATTTGATAGCTGCATCTAACAGCTGGAATACTGTACTGGAAAGAAGTTGATTGTGTACATGGAAAGAACTCCTAGGCAGCGCATAAAGACATGCATATATGTACATGGATCCTTCTTCCTTTCCATTTTTCAGGTTCTTCATATCATATCCATTTATGTGGACCTTCCTTCCTTCCTTCCTTCCTTCCTTCCTTCCTTCCTTCCTTCCTTCCTTCCTTCCTTCCTTCCTTCCTTCCTTCCTTCCTTCTTCCTAGAATATAGACAAGTTGTTATCTATATCATTTGTGTCCTATATATATTTCCAATAGTGTGGGTAAGGGAATAGATTATACAGCATATTATGCCACTTTGATTAAATTCACAAGATGTGCATTGCAAATCTAAGTACGTTGCTGGAAAATAAATCCCATCAAACTCAGTAAGATTTACTTCTGAGTAAAAAGTGGTTAGGGCTATCACCAGAGTTTTCTTCTTTGGGTACATAAATGTCTGTGTTCATAAAGTGAAGGCATACACGGAGAAATGTATCTCACAACTCCAGATGTTACATGTCCTCCACATCACGGATGGACAACTCAGCCGCAGAACTGCATGGACCTCTCAGGTTTTTCTTGCAGGCTCCAGAACTTTTCTGAGTCGACTACCAAATTTCAGTTTACCTTCCTTTTGTGGTGAGGAATATATGGAAAATGTAGTGTAAGCTTAGCATACTCTTAAAAATAAACTGGAAATGTCATTTGTATCCAAATCATCATCATCATCATCATCATCATCGTCGTCGTCATGTATGCCTCCCGACTCTCAATGATTTACAGGGCTGTACATATAGGTAACAGCGTTCCGCGTGCATCATGCCGGCCACATGACTGTGGAAGTGTCTTCGGACAACGCTGGCTCCTCGGCTAACGAACGGAGATGAGCACCGGCCCCTAGAGTCGGACACGACTGCACAAATGTGCGGGGGGAACCTTTACCTTTACATATTCTTACCTCTATGGTGATCATGTACCCTCCCCCAAATCCATTAAGTATAGCCTCTGGGTCCCCCAAAATGGTTAACCCCCATTCTACAGCAGAATCATATTCTTGGTTATGCATGAGATGAGGCATGAGAGTTCACTTCACCATCAAAATATCCATAAAGTCATCTGTATAGTTTCAGCAACAAAAACTCTTGGGGGACCTTGTAGACATTATAGAAAGAGAGTTGTGTTACTCTGTGGTGGTAAAAAATTAGGCAGAGGCTGGTCGCACATTTTCCACCTAACGAATTCCGACTAACAAATAACCTTGTGTCTATAATGACAGTAAGAAAAACGGTGAAAGAAGAAATCATCACATATTAAACGGCTTTAAGACCCCTATCATATCGTCCATTAACTCATTTAACTATGATCACCTTCATGAGATTCTTTTGTTTTTTTAGGATATGTGCATTTTTAAACTTTCTTAGAAATATATGCAAGAGGAAAGTAAAAGAGGGGGAGAAATGGAGGACAAAAACCGGTCTCTTAACTCAGGACAAATCTGTTTCCTGTTAAGTGGAGGACTGTCTAAAATAAAGAAGGTCATGCAGTGTGCCAGGAAATTTGCATGAAGGAAAGTAAATGCGGATAATTATCTTTTACTAATAGTACAACTGTTGAATGGTGAGGTTCTTTTTTAGGGTAGATCTGCACTTTTGACTAAAATTAGGAGCCCAGAAATAATTTTAGCATCATATAAAAACAGTTTATTTTCCCCTCTGCAGTACCTGGCTGACCTTGGCTGATCAAAAAAACAAAAAAGAAGGGTCAGACCTAGTTAGTAATTGGATGGGATACCACTAAGAAATTCCAGCATTGCAGATTACATTGGAAAGGTTTGAAAACAAATCAGGAAGAAGGTGATGGCAAATTATGTCCATATCATTGCTAACCAGGAGTTCAGCTTGACTCAAGGCTGCCTTTCCCTTTA
This sequence comes from Charina bottae, assembly GCA_023362775.1. Taxonomy (NCBI): domain Eukaryota; kingdom Metazoa; phylum Chordata; class Lepidosauria; order Squamata; family Charinaidae; genus Charina; species Charina bottae. The sequence goes on along the minus strand of JALMGJ010000011.1, from coordinate 23,477,950 downwards.
ATGCTGCCCTGCAATGAGAGAACTGAATTAATACCTGATATATCCCTTCCATACATTTAGTTTTGAAGTTGGACCTTGAACTAAGGGTAACTGAGGCATTCAAAATATTAGCAGAGGATCCATCCAGCAGAGTAAGATCTATCTGAGCTAAAGGAATTTATTTTTAACTAAATTCACTTCCGCTTCTCTGTCTCATGCTCGTTCACATCATCATGCATTGCTTTTTATTCTCAACTCTGAAAGAAAAAGCAAGTATTTGGGGCCTAAAGAGGGTGGTAAAGAACAGGTGCCCCAAACCACACAACCCTGTACATCTCCCTTGTATTCATTTTTCAAACCCTGAACAATCTGATTGCCCTGCCTTTGATATTAATTATTTTATTTTAATCTTCCCTGCATGATTAAACAGAGGTACGGAAATTCTGGTCCAACTTCTTAGGGAATGTGAAGGAGGAGGGATGTGAAAGGAAATAAATAAGAGGGTTTTTAAAAGGCTTTTAATGACTCTTGTGAATAATGACTGCAGAAAGGGAATAGATTCCAAACATTGGCAAGAACCAGTTATTCTTATTTATTACAGTGTAGGGCTCAAGAGGCATTTCTGTTCTCCCTGCACATTAGATATGCGCTTCCTCAGTCAGTTAACCCACAAGTCCTGACATCCAACAGCCCTTGTCTGAATTTAGCAGTCTCCGTTTTATTTCCACGACTTTCTGGATTCTGCCCCTGACCACCATCCTGACCCACAAGACTGGGGTCCTTCCCAGTCCTCACTGCAAGCTTCCTTCCCTAGTTTTAACTGAACGCTCCCGGTATTTTAACATCCTAATATCCAAAGCCCTTCCAAAAGAATCTGTCATGATTTTAACTCACCTCTCAGACCACTTTATCCCACTCCCCTAATTTAAAAGCCAGCAATTTTAATTCAGTTCCCCCATTCCTTTTTCCCCAAATCTCAAATCCGCTGCACAGTATAGGGCCTGACAATGTCATTCTCTTTCTTCGTTTTGATCCATGATCCTTCTTTGCTACTTCACTAAAGACTCAGAAGGAACTACCCCCATTCCCATTCCCTCCTCAAATTCAGAACCCTGCAACATTTTTCTTCTCTGATTTAAATCAACAAACACAGGAAATAGTTTAAATTTCAGTAAGATGATATTTCCTTCTGGTCTTGCTTGAGAACCTCAACATACCTCATTAGGCCTCCACTTTCTGGCACACTAGATGCAACCCCTCATTTCTAAAAGCTCAGAAGTCTTAATTGTGCATTGTGTCTTTCATATCTCCCACCCCCAATACAACAGGCTAGCTTTTCACAATATGCTAGATCAGGCTAAAAGGTTTCAGGGCTTGTTGCACAAATCCAGCTATTACTTTACCATGTTGTATGAACCATGACATCATGTGAAACCATGTTAAACTCTCTAATCTGGGTTTAGAGTCTAGCATGGTGTGTCAGCCCAGACACCCAGAAACTTGCTTGACCTTAGATGGCTTTCACAGATGTTTCAGGAACTTTGTACCACCCCGTCTTCAATTTCATTTGACTGTCTTTTGTTCAACTTCTTGTTTATTTATTTTATTTATTTATTAAACAGATTTATAAGGCCGCCCAACTCACGGTGTCTCCGGGTGGCTTACTAAATTGAAGGACTTAGTAACTAGTGTCTGATCCCTTTACCCTAAGGCTTTCCACACCCAGCAAATATCTTCCTTTCCATCCCTCCCACTCCTGAATATGGAAAAATGACCCTTTTTGAGGAGCTAAAATTGGGCTATTGCGGTTTTAATCCATTCTTCTTTATGTTGCTCTCCATGGTACTGAACTGCAGTATTGCATCCAGCAGTAGCAGCTGATGGAAAGAATACACAGGGACACAATCAGACGCACAAGTGTTCCTCCTAATTCCAGACCTTGCTGGCTGAGGTTACTCTATCGTGCTTTGCATTAAAAATAAGAAAAATAGAGAATATAAATGACTTTGCATAGGGTGTCATCTGGGAATGATAAATGGAATATCCCATCTGGTTATTACTACCAAGAAGCAGGACAAAAAAGAAATATGGGCAGTGTGGCTTTGGAAAGTGGTGTGTGTGTGTGTGTGTGTGTGTTTAAACCACTGTTGAAAAATGTACAGTATGTGGGCAACAGGGGACATGGTAATTTCAGCACAATTACTTTCTCCATAAAAAAAAAGGTAAAGGTTCCCCCCGCACATTTGTGCAGTCGTGTCCGACTCTAGGGGACAGTGCTCATCTCAGTTTGTTAGCCGAAGAGCCAGCGTTGTCCGAAGACACTTCCACGGTCATGTGGCCGGCTTGACACGCGCGGAACGCTGTTACCATCCCACCGAAGTGGTACCTATTCATCTACTTGCATTTGCATGCTTTCGAATTGCTAGGTTGGCAAGAGCTGGGGCGAGTGCAGGAGCTCACTCCGTCACGTGGGGCTAGGGATTCGAACCTCCGAACTTGTGACCTTATGATCGACAAGCCTGGCATCTTACCCGCTGAGCCACCATGCCCCTTACTTTCTCCATAGGAGTTCACAAATAAAAACATGTTTCAGAGAAGGACAAGGATGCGACAATAGAGCTAACCCAAACTGGATGATGGCACACCAAAACAGGAGAATGACCCACAAGGGCGGACTTCATTCTTATCCCACTTGTCTAGCTCCTGAGCCCTTTCTTTTGCTGTGGCAGAAGGCGGGGTGTACAGCAAGCTTTTGGGAAAGAGGGGAAGAGTCATAGAGCAGAAGCATAAAAGGGAGATGTTGTCTCTCGGTTCCCACCCAAACAGGAGTCACTCCCGTTTCAGCAAAAATGAAGTGGTCCCTTGCTCATCTAGACAGAAACTATCCTGTGCTTCCCATGCCTTGTTTGCCCCCTTTTGCTTCCCCTCCTTTTGCAGCATTGATCTTCTTATCAAGCCATAATAAATTAATTAGGTGCCACAAGGCTCTGGATATTTTTTTTTTTACAGCCACACTCACATGACTATTCCTCTGGGGAAAAGAACAGAAGCATTCCAAATAAATCACTGGAGAAGGATTATAGTTTAATTGCCATCAATATCCTTCATCTGCACTGTCATTTGATATTTACATATTTCACTATCTCCCTCCCCCCCCCCTTTTTTTTTTTTTTACTCATCTACTTATTTTGTCTCCTGTCTACACATTAAATATATCTTCTTGAAACGGGGAAAGTATAGCCTTCACGATCAACCACTGCTTAAACCAGTGTTTCTCAACCTTGGCAACTTTAAGATATGTGGACTTCAACTCCCAGAATTCCCCAGCCAGCTTGCTGGCTGGGCAATTCTGGGAGTTGAAGTCCACATATCTTAAAGTTGCCAAGGTTGAGAAACACTAGCCTAAACTGAGGCTCTCTACAGTAGAGACTTAACATACAACACTACTTCATTATATTACTTCCAGCCATAAGTTATTATCCAAATTTACCTCCAAGTGGCTAGTAGGGAGAGGCTGGCTTTCCAAGCAATGTTACCTGTTTATCTCTGGCAGGTCTGTGCTTATTTGCCTGTTTCAAGGAATCATACAAGCCTTCCAACATGATCTATCCATCTGTATACACTTTCTGGGCTTACTGTTTGGAGAAACCATGAGCCCTAGGCTTTCCAAGTCTGTCTTGTTCAGCCACCATCAGTTCAGGTTCTCATAGATCCAGGCATCCAAGCTTAATGGCCCATGTAGACTCTTCCCAAGCAGTCTGCAACACCTCTCACACCTTATTTAATCTCAAAGTGGTAAGACGCCAGGCTTTTCGATCAGAAGATCGCAAGTTCAGAGGTTCGAATCCCTAGCTCTACGTGGCGGAGTGAGCTCCCGCACTAGCCCTAGCTCTTGCCAACCTAGCAATTCGAAAGCATGCAAATGCAAGTAGATGAACAGGTACCACTTTGGTGGGAACGTAACAGCATTCCGCGCGCATCATGCCGGCCACATGACCGTGGAAGCGTCTTCGGACAACGCTGGCTCTTCGGCTAACAAACGGAGATGAGCACCAGCCCCTAGAGGCGGACACGACTGCACAACTGTGCGGGGGGAACCTTTACCTTAAACAGAGAGAAGGCTAAAACTATTGATAGTTTAGAAAGAGTTTCTGATTCCCAATGATAATAGGAAAGCTCCTCCATCTTAAATTTGAAACTGAAGAATGCTTGAGCTGAAAGAATGATGACTCTGGGGAAAAAGCAAACTCAGAGGTTCTGTTTCTTTTTTTGTTTCCAATTGTTAATCTGGAGGATTCTAGCAAAATGGTTCCTTCAAAGCCTGAGGACTGCTGCCCATCTTTTAATGCAGTGTTTCTCAACCTCAGCAACTTTAAGACATGTGGACTTCAATGCTGGCTGGGGAGTTCGAGAAGTTGAAGTCCACACATCTTAAAGTTGCTGAGGTTGAGAAACACTGTTTCAGTGTGACAGGCCCCAGCCTTTTCCTGAATAATTAGGAATATTATTCATTTTCAACTTACACCATTCCAGCCCCCTTCCCCCAACCCACTCATATTTTAATCCCAAGGAGAACAATCTAAGACCTCAGGCTGCATGTGGCCAAAAAGCCTTAGGTACACCCACCGACTTCCAAAAATGGTTTATTTAAATGTAAGTGACATGAAGGCAGATATATTTTTTGTCCTGGCCACTGCTTTTTGGAACATGCCCCCACCCAGCATCACACTTAAAGGCCAAGGGGGCCTTTCAGCCTAGTAGAACATCCTTATTCTTTCCCATTAGTTTCTCTTTCCTAGAGACCAAAACTTTCTCTGTAAAAATAATACATATCTATTTCAAGCTCCCCACTCCAAGGCCACTTGGCAAGAAAATGAAAGACCGAAAAGAGTTGTCTAAAGAGTGAGCTTCTGCTTTGGCTCTTGTATAAGAATGTGGCTAGGTAATGCTTGCACCTTGCATAATGCACAAAGAATAACTCACCATATTTACTGGATCTATGCGCAGATTTTTCCTTCCTCTCCCCAACAGATGTACAGTTTGTAGAATGGAAGCTTTGAACAGCTGAGTTAAAGATAAGGTCATCTCAGGGAATAATACGGGCTAAGTGCGGATTCTTTCAGAGATTTCGGAATAAAGTCCTATTTTTGACCTTGTGCCTACACCAAATGCATACAAGCATATACATTTATTTTTTTCCTCTCCTTCTTTCCACCCCTGCTGGATCCTCCATCTGCTACTGCAGTATGTCCCCTCATTCATTTCAAAGAAGAGGGGCTATTCCCACACTGACAGAAGGGCAGCCACAGCCCTGGGAAAAGTTGTGGGGGTGGGTTAGCCAAGGCAGCAGGGCCAGTGACAGTCCCAAGTGGCTAGGAATCCTGAGTTGTTCCCTGGCAAGGTCCTAATGGGTTGGAGGGAATGCAGAAGCCCAAAAATTGGGGAGCTCTCTGGAAGAAAAGCGATTAAAAAGACAGTGGTGAGTTGACCATGTCTTTTTGAGCACTTCATCCATTTGCTATGTGACATTGTGCTAGTCTCCTTCCTGCCTCAGAAACACCTTCCAGGAACAGATGCATGAATAATATCCATCCTCTTTCCCACGGACTCTGTCCCCAACCTTGCCACCTTTCCCAGGAGACAGAAGTCATTATTTCTATCTGAATGATTTGGGACTCCCAGCGCTGCTCGAAGGAGGTCCCATATAGGCTATTCCTCATTACTTTTAGCAAGGACAATGAATGTAGAATAGAGTGTGCAGCATTTGGGGATGAGAGCATCATCAGCCTGTTCCCCAAAGCTCCAGCATCTGGAAAGGCTGTATGGGATATGCGCGGCTCTGGAAGTGGGTCAGAACCACTAGATGGTTTCTGGGAAATGCACTCCTTTGGGATTTCAAAAGATCTGTCCCTGTTTCCCTTCCCTCCATGGAGAATGCCATCCTTAAAAACAAGATTCTACCCAAACCGTTTCTCTACAGTAGAGGCATAAATCTAATCATCATCAGTTTTCTCATTCTTCTCGACTCCCTCCCTCCTCCTTGAGTCCCTTGGCTTTCCCCTTCATCTTTTCCTCCTCCTGCTCTCACCCCCTCCAGTTCCTGGGCACCGCACTGCGCTTCAAAAAGGATTCTAGGATTTGTCTGTAGAAAGTGCTGACAGGACGGGAATTCTATGCAGTGCAGAGGGAAAGCAGCAAGGTTGCCCTGCAGGAAGGAGATGAGAGTGGAGTCAGAGAGAGTTTTGCACACATAAGTGTAAATCTGAATGGGGAATGTGTGTACATGGTCATGTCAGCAGGGGCAATCATGCCTGCATTTGTGTTATGACATCCATGCATCTGTGGTGTGTGTGGCAAGCTCAAGTATGTGTGTAGCCTAGTACAGAAATGTGCTGCCAAGGATGATTTTGTTACATGCATGGATAAAGGCAGGTTTGCTTTCCTGGGTGCATTAGAGCAAACAGTGTACGAGGATATAAATTCATCTTTCTATGAAAAGTATATATACATTAATATATAAACATGTGCACATGGAAAAAGTTTGAGTGTACCAACAAACATTGTATATGGAATGTGCTAGTGTCTATGGAAGGGAGTACTGTATGTAGTTGCATTGTAGTGCAGATATATGGAAAGCTTTGTTTGCATCTCAATCTGCAGTTAAACCAACTTAAATTTAATTGAAATTGGTAAATACAATTCCATTCGACAATGACCTTAGTTGTACTGTAGGTAGATTGGCATGGTGGCGCGGATGTAGAACCGCAGAGATATATTGACACGCACAGTGTTCTGTAATTTTCAAAGTGGGTTGTGGAAGGAATGCATGAATAGGTATAGTCTCCCCAGACACTATGTACATACCGGGCCTATAAAACTGCATACTGTACTCAGATGAATGTGTTAAATATTGGTAGGCTGGCCATGGCTGGGAGAAACCCAAGGTGGGTTTTTTTTTGGGGGGGGGGGGGTATGCATGCAGATAAAGTTGAAGTGAGAAAGTGATTTGTGTACCCTTGTATAATGAGCATTAATTCAAAGCCTGTGACAGAGCAAGTTGAAGGCTGCATGCAAATATTTGCCTGTACATGGTTGTTGTATATGGAACATACCTTAGAGGGCAGTGAAAGACCCCCATGTGATGACAAAGCATGCGGTAATGATGTAGCAGCTGAGTATTAGATGAACCTCCTGGACAATCAGAGCTTGTGTGTGCTTGTGTGTACCAATGGGGAATGTGAATGAATGTGATGTGCTCCGTATATGTGCAAGGGAGCACATGACTGTTTGCGTCATTGCTCTCTTTCACTGTTTTCTCAAGGTGCTAAAATAGGAGAATGGTGTAATAGAGGGTGCTCGAATGCTGAGCCTGAAATCTCAGCAGAGCCATTTCTGTTCTGTGCTCTTCATTCATTAATCCAAATTACTGATGTTAGGATAGTTAAAACATTTACTGCTGAAAAACAGCAGAAATTGAAGAGGGAGGAAAGAGCAAAGGGAGAGAGAAATTTTACCATCTCAAAATTTCCTTATAAAGTGGTTTCAAATCCCCAGCTTGTTCCCCAAATTGCACAATGGTTTTTGGGCAAGTTGGATCTTTCCTCTCCTTTTACTATCTATAATTCCCTCTCTGAAAAGGAAGAAAAAAATGGAACACAGTTGACCTCAACAGAGCTGTGACAGGATCACTGCAATTCCGCACAAAAATAAACCAAAACTCACACCAAGGGAGCAGATCAGCAACCTGCATTCACTATGCAGATTAAAGAGCAAATATAGTCATAAGGAGGGGAAACTTACGTTTTTTTGAAATTCAGGCTCAGAGTCTCCAAGCAAAATGTTGACTTTTGTATCACATGAGCAAATCATGTACCTGCATAGTGCAACTGCCAATGGGTGAATACTAAATAGGTGTTATATTGTAATAATAGCTTCCTGTTCCTGTTCCTCTAAGGCAGGGGTCCCCAACTAGTGGGCCGCGGCCTGTTGGGAAGTGGGCTGCACAGCAGGTGAGCGGTGGTGGGCTGCGTGATTGGCTCCCGCCTGCAAACCCCCCTGTCCGCGCGATTGGCTCCCACCTGCAAACCCCGCCCCCCGGTCCGTGGAAAAATTGTCTTCCACGACCGGTTCCTGGTGCCAAAAAGATTGGGTACCCCTGCTCTAAGGAATAAAGGTTCTTCTTGGTTCTCTCCTCCCCAGTCATTTATTGCATCAGTTTTATAAGGTCGGTTAGACTGAAGAAGAAGAATTGGCCCAAAGTCATGGAGTGAATTTCATAACTGACCAGCTAATGGAATCCAGTTTTTCTCTAGTCCACCATCAGCTGAGAATTGATGTAGAGTGAGTGGCTGTAGCATTAGACTATGATTGGGGATGCACAGTTTTGAATCCCTACTTGGTTATAAAGCTCCCTGGGTGATCTTGGACTAGTAATTTCAGTGTATCTCAATCTAATCTTCTCCCACAAGATTGTTGTAGATAAAGCATAGAGCAGTGTTTCTCAACCTTGGCAGCTTGAAGATGTGTGGACTTCAACTTCCAGAATTGGCTGGGGAATTCTGGGAGTTGAAGTCCACACATCTTCAAGTTGCCAAGGTTGAGAAACACTGGCAAAGAGGAATATGGACTGACCTATGCTCCTTTGGAGTATTGATAGGATAAAAATGTAAAAAATATTGCTGATATTGGGGAATGGTCATACTGTAGTTCCAAGAAAAGCTTCCTTCAAGGAGGACAATCTTGCCCACCCCCACTCATGAGGCATGCAAAGGTAGGCCTTGCTGCTCCTACAAGATGTTGTGATTCCCCTTGTCTTTGATGGCTTTAAATCAAATTGGGGGCCCTAAATGTTTCAGCCATGCTAGCTAGAATTGTGGGAATTGCATCCCAGCCCATCTGAAAGATACCATACTGGAGAAGGCTGCTTTAGAAGGTGGCCAGATAAACACACAATCGATGGCTACTAATCATGATGGCCATGAAGCAGGCCCTAACAACAGCTATTGTGAGTTTAAGGAGAAAGCATTGTTTAGAGTTGGAGAGATGCCAAAAGCTCTGGGTCCAGTCAAATGGAAAGGAAACACTGGGAAACAGCTTCTACCAAGGAACCATAATCCAGAAATAGGGCAGACACTAACAAGCTAGAACTGGGCTTGGAAAACAATCAGGATTTACTGGTAGGTCTCTAGTGACGTGCAGTAGATCAGCAAGAGTTTCTGACTCCAATACTTTAATGACAGCCACAAGAAAATACATGTATGCACACACAAACACCCATACATTCACACCTCATGGTTAGCATCCCTGATCCATAATCAGTCAGATGCAGATCAATCCATTTAATGGGTAATGGAGCATAATGAATGGAGTGCAATAAGCATATAAGCCACCATATCAGGATACTACTTAAAACAGAATAGATCCCTGCAACGTAAGGGTTGATATAAAACAGAGAAACAAGGGTCAGAAAATATAATTACTCACCGCAACATCATTTCATGGTGTTTTTTCTTCCAACAGTTATTAGCCACATCTTACATATATTAAGATGATAGTGACGACGTCAGCAGGGGATGGGGTACCATTTTTTAATGCAGATCCCTCCATTTGCTAAAAAAAAAAACCTTTTGCATAAGAAGGAAACTAGGCTAACCCATCAGTAGCTACTGTAAGCTAATTTTCTAGGTATGAGGGTTGTTTTTTTTAAGTGGGCAACATCTTAAAAAGTGAAAGACGTCCTTCCCTTCCCTCTTACCCCACACCTCAGTTTTGCCTAACTGTCGTTGGGATGAAGGGGGAAAATAAGTGGGGTATTTGCTGTCTCTTTGGGATATACGTAACAGCGGTTTATTGAGGAGGGGGCAGTTATTGGGAAGGGACTGACCTCTGTAGGGTAGGCTGTTCCTTTGCTGGAAGAGTTCGTTCTTGTACAATTATGAGTTAGCACTAATTGTTTCCTCCCCTGTCCTTTCCCGTTACACATTCTCGTCTCCCTTCTGTTCCTCCCTGTCTGCTTCTTCCCTGCCCGTGTGCCCTTCTGCGTCTCTCCAGTATGTGGCCTTTGCCTCCCTCTTCTTCATCCTCATCTCCATCACCACTTTCTGCTTAGAGACCCATGAGACTTTCAACCACTTCAAAAACAAGACAGAAATTATAAAGACGGGGAACAGTACCAGCATAAAGGTGGACTATGAAATGGAGACAGAACCCTTCCTCACCTACGTGGAAGGGATGTGCGTCATCTGGTTCACCTTTGAGTTCCTCATCCGTGTCATCTTTTGCCCAGACAAACTGGAGTTCGTCAAGAGCAGCCTCAACATCATCGACTTTGTGGCCATCCTGCCCTTCTACCTGGAAGTGGGCCTCAGTGGCCTCTCGTCCAAAGCAGCCAAGGATGTGTTGGGCTTCCTGAGGGTGGTAAGATTTGTCCGGATCCTAAGGATCTTCAAGCTGACCCGGCATTTCGTAGGACTGAGGGTCCTAGGTCACACGCTGAGGGCCAGCACCAATGAGTTCTTGCTCCTCATCATCTTCTTGGCCCTAGGGGTCTTGATCTTTGCCACCATGATCTATTACGCTGAAAGGATCGGTGCTGACCCAGACGACATAACGGGCAGCAAGCACACCGTCTTCAAGAACATCCCCATTGGGTTTTGGTGGGCTGTAGTGACCATGACGACTTTGGGCTATGGTGACATGTATCCTGAGACTTGGTCAGGCATGTTGGTGGGAGCACTGTGTGCCTTGGCTGGTGTGTTGACCATTGCCATGCCTGTGCCAGTCATCGTCAACAACTTTGGCATGTATTATTCGCTGGCTATGGCCAAGCAGAAACTACCAAAGAAAAAGAACAAGCACATCCCACGAGCCCCCCAACCCGGGTCACCCAACTACTGCAAACCGGACATGCAGTCCCCGCATCGCAGCAACCAGGGTGACTCATGCCCCCTGGCTCAAGAGGAGATAATCGAGATTAATCGGGCAGGTAAGGGGGAGACTCTATGGGCAGAAATAGCTAAGACTTCCATCTATGTGAGTCAACTCTGATTGAAGTTTGTGACTTTCAAATGTTCTGACATCCAAGGATTCCCTTCCTGCTAAGAAACTAATACGGGAGGGAGGGAGGGAGGGACGCAGAAGCAGGCATGTTGAAGAGGATTCCTGAGAACCTTAAAGAAGCATGTTTTCTTTTATCTATGTTTTTTCTTTTATCTATGTTTTTTCTTTTATCTATGTTTTTTGGGTCCCACTTTTGTACCTCTTGCAAACCAAGGAGTGCATCCAAGAATTATGCCTCTTTCCCAGCCTTTCTCAAGCTTGGCTATTTAGATGTTGCTGTACTACAGTGCCCATTATCTCAGACCACTGACTATGCTGGCTAGAGATGAAGGGGGTTGTTGCCCAACAACATCTGGGATACCAAGGTTGGCAACAGTTGCATATGCTATTTTGGGGCTATGTATTGCAAGAAAGGTTGGTAGAGGAAGTTTTCCAGGTGAGCTTGCCCATTAGCACTGATTTTTTCATTGAAGAAATCTTGGTAAACCTGTGATAAAATTACAAGTCAAAGGTCAACTACTAGGAGCTTACAGGTGCCACAACTATCACTCTGAGAAAGTTATCCATGAAATCCCTCAGATTATATTAGTTTTTAAAAGATGGCTGAAAACTTGTGGGATTGTAAAATCTTGCAAGATTTCAGTGTGATTTTGCCCAAATAAAAATCACATATGAGAGTGCCAAAAGTTCATGTAAGAACTTACAGGTTTGTATCACTATTTCTAAACAGCTGGATTTTACAAAAGAGAGAAGATCAGAGAAGGATAATGCTTGTTTCTTCCAAACAAAACCGGAATTATTATTCAATCTGCTTTGGAATGGAATTATATAATGCATTCAGTTGCTAACCATAAAAAAGAAAAAAGAAAAAGAATAAGCAAGAGCAAGGAGTCAATCTCCTATGTATGTAAATGCATATATTAGTGGTACCCCAGCTGTGAAGTTCTAAGTTACTGTTTGTGTCCCAAGTGCTACACAAGTGCAAAAGTTGGAAGTGCATAAAAGGCCCACCGTTGTGAGAAACTGCTCAGTTTTTTAAAGCAAGTTATTAGCCTTTAAGTGAATCTCTGAATCTCCAGATGTTGCTGAAATCCTTCACTCAGCATAGGCAATGGTGATGGATGCTGGGAGCTGTAGTTCTGATTCAGAAACATCTGGGAGACCACATCTATTTAAGATTACGGCGGTATGAGTGGAAAGATCTTATGAGATAGAAGAGACACAGAATAAAAAAATTTTCAGTCATTCAAGGATGGGTCTTTGCTTCCTTACCTTGCTTCTGAGGGCAATCCTTTGCCCTTCATACTCTTGGCGGCATTTTCACCCAGTGCCATAAATGTCCTCAGGGTTATCTTCCTCACTCTTCCCTTGCCACATTTATTCCTTTGCAGCAAAGAAGGCAACCAACTCCCAGCCACTGAGCTGGCCCGATGGACTGTGAACGATGGAGGGAAAGCCTCCATCTGCGTAATGCCGTGTGCCTTGAGGAGGGAGTTGGGAAATATGAAAAATAGGGAGGCAGGACAAGTTGGGAGCTACTGACAGTGAGAAGTCACTTTCCCTGCAGCACTTCCAAACACTTCGAAACCACCTTCCCAGAACTCTCTCTGGAGCAGTGTTTTTCAACCTTGGTGACTTTAAGACGTGTGGACTTCAACTCCCAGAATTCCCCAGCCAGCATGGCTGGGAGTTGGAGTCCACACACAGGGCCGCAACTGGGGGGGGGGGGCGCAAGCGGGGCTACTGAGCTCAGAGTTAATCAGCTCCCTTGTGAAGACCTCCATCAGCCTCATCACATCATGCAGACAAAGAAGCTTGGTTGCAATATTGGATTGGCACAGCCCTTACATATGGAAGCAGCTTTGCCCTTCTTAAAGAATTGAAGAGGAAATTAGGCAAAATCTGAAGCTTCTATTTTTGTGTGAATCAGAATTGTTATTTTTAAAGGAAGTTAAACATTTATTCACACTTGTTCAATAAATAATTTAAAACCCTATCATCTTTGTTGAATCTAGCCCGGTTATTAATTATTGACATAGAAGTCAGTGGTAGCACTGAATATTTTAAAGCTGGTCCACAAGATGGAACTCTCTTATTCCTGTTTTACAGGTCACTGTTTTAGGCATACCAGCCTGGCTGTGGCTTACCTGGAGGACACAGCAGAGGCAAAAGTGTTCTGAGGCCAATTTTTGATCCTCTACCTCAACATCCAAATGCCCAGCTTTAAAACTGGGGCTCGCCCATCACTCTCACATGGTAGGCTGCAGTTCTCCCAAATGCAAAAGAATAGATTCCTTTACGCGTTAGCTATCGGGCTGGAAATATGAGACATTCTGAAGCAACAACCCTTTGGAAACCAAAACATTTTGAGCTCCAAAGTCCTCTTGATGGATTGTACGAGAACTGGCTATTTTCCATGCTGTCACACTTAATGGCACTAAAATCTATTGTCTTGAGCCTCCTCTCTTATCTTTATTATAAGACTCTGTGGTCTTATAATAAATCCCAAAGATTACATCGTACCACCTCAGTGAAAAAGAAGGGGTGATCAAGGCCATTTTTGGATTAGAAAATCTTCCTAGACTTACTTAATTTATTTAATGGAACTTGGATTGGAGGTTAGCTATATTAAGGGGGTTGACCGAAGGCAGGGCTGACCTATTATTAGATAGAGTAAGGCAAACAGGGGCATGGTGGCTCAGCGGGTAAGACGCCAGGCTTGTCGATCAGAAAATCGCAAGTTCAGAGGTTCGAATCCCTAGCCCCGCGTGACGGAGTGAGCTCCCGCACTCGGCCCAGCTCTTGCCAACCCAAATGCAAGTAGATAAATAGGTACCACTTCAGTGGGATGGTAACAGCATTCCGCGTGCGTCATGCCGGCCACATGACCGCGGAAGCGTCTTCGGACAACGCTGGCTCTTTGGCTAAGAAACAGAGATGAGCACCGGCCCCTAGAGTCGGACACGACTGCACAACTGTGCGGGGGGAACCTTTACCTTTTTTAGTGTTACTTTAATACTTTAATACATTACTTTAATAATGATTTCACTGTTATTAAAATGCTTCATTCTGTCAGAGTTGGAATGAATAAGATACATAGTTGCTATATCTATTACTACAGTTCCAATTCTTCTTACATCATCACTAAAAAGTGTTATGATGCTTCATAAATCATTCATATTTGGAAACAAAACTATTTTGGGGAAATCTGAATCTTTGACTCTCTTGGGATGAATAACCTTTTGCAACAGTAAACAGAAAAAAATACAGACAAAACCATATGTATTAACATGCTCAAATAGCTGGCAAAATCACAAGTTCTAGGAAATGTCAGTATCAACTAATTAGATTAGATGCTAACTGTACAGCTTTAAGCAACAGAAAACTCTACAACAGAATTATTGCAAGTCAAAATCCTGAGGGATATTTTCACACAAAGTAAAAGTGAGTGAGTAAGGGGCGTGGTGGCTCAGTGGGTAAGATGCCAGGCTTGTTGATCGGAAGATCACAAGTTCGGAGGTTCGAATCCCTAGTCCCGCGTGACGGAGTGAGCTCCCGCACTCACCCCAGCTCTTGCCAACCTAGCAATTCGAAAGCATGCAAATGCAAGTAGATGAATAGGTACCACTTCGATGGGAAGGTAACAGCGTTCCGCGTGCGTCATGCCGGCCACATGACCGTGGAAGCGTCTTCGGACAACGCTGGCTCTTCGGCTAACAAACAGAGATGAGCACCGGTTCCTGGAGTCTAGAGTCTAGAGCCCCTAGAGTTGGACACGACTGCACAACTGTGCGGGGGGAACCTTTACCTTAACTTTAAGGCAAACGGGCAGACAGCACACACCGGGGAAGCAATGGTGCTTAAGGCTACAGCTGTTCCCTTCTGTTGCAAGACAGATGCATTGGCTAAGGACCTTGGCCTGCATCCCAGGTGATAGTAGTGAAGTAATGCTCAACTGGCAATTCACTCAGTTCCTGTAGGTGAAATATCGGAGTGGATTCCAAAGTATCTTGAGCCAACCCTGTCTAAAAGCCCTAACGCAGCTAAATAAGACTGTCTCATGTAAAAAAAAAATCATCTTTACTTTGGGATGCAGTAGGCCTAAGCTTATGCAAAAATAGGAAGGTGGTAAAATATAGGCAAGAAATCTCTGGCATTATTAAGGCTGGGCTCAATCTTTGTTGAGCCTCACAATCACTGAGGAGAGGAACTTGGGTCATCTCACTTTGTCAGAGGACCGCAAAAGAGAAGAGGCATTATGAGAACATTCTCAACTTTGCCTGGTAGAGGGTCAGATTCCAGTAGGCCTTATCAGCACCCTGGAAAAAGTGAAAAAATTCCTCAGTACATAGCTCAAACTCCTTTGCAGCCCAATTCTTGGTGAATGGAGAATTCTCTGTTGGTCAGTAACTTGAAAGCAGTGGCCAATGCTCATTCTCTCTCTGTCGATGAAGGTTCTCAGTCATCCAGGTGGAACAGTCTGTGGCTTGAATCATGTCAACTGGATTTCTATTTTCTCAGTAGAAACGTTTCACTCCTTATCCAAGGAGCTTCTTGAATAGAAGCTCCTTGGATAAGGAGTGAAACGTTTCTACTGAGAAAATAGAAATCCAGTTGACATGATTCAAGCCACAGATCATTCTCTCTCTGTTTCTCTCTCTCTCACCCCCCCACCTACACACACACACACACACACACACACACACACACACAAACTGTTTCTCTCCAGCCACCTTCCTTCTTTATGTTTTTAACTGCTGATTCTTGGAAATAGCATAAAAGCTACCACTGCATAAAAAAGACCTACCTGTTGTTCAAGAAAGCAGTCTAAGTTATCCCATCTTGGCTATGGATTTGGAAGGATTTGTCCTTCCAAAATGACTCATGTGGGAAGATCGAAGGGCCTGTTTTGGCAATTCAAGCCATTTTCGATGAAGAATTATTATTCTTTTTCTTTTGTGGAGGAAAGGGTGGAGAAAAGGGGATGGTATTGGCAGTCATGCTCATATATAGGTGATTTAGATGCATGGGAACATTTTAGCTTAGTTTACACCTACAATAGATTCATTAGTGATTTGTGGAGAAAGGGATTGAGTTTAGATGGAAAGGTGTTTGCCAAAACATACGGGGCCTCCTAGTTCCTCTTCTTTCCTTTGAGCAGACAAAAAAGAAGCTTGCTGATCATTGATTGCTCTGAGAGAGACAAGAGAATGCTTCTTGCCTACATCCTTGTCTTCAGAAAGCGTGTCCCAATAGCCAGGATGCACAGGGATGGACAAGCAGGTTGGCCCCTCTATGTGCTGGCAAGGACAGGAATGTTTACTGCCCAGAAGGTACCACGCACATCCCTAGCAAAGGCTAAGAGCCAGGATGTTTGGGTTCCATAAGAAAAAGAGAGGAAAAGATCAAGGGATTGAACTAATTCACTTTATTTGCTAGATTTCTATCCTACAAGGCAGCATGCACAGCACTCCCCTCCTCCTATTTTTCCCCAAGTAACAACATCAACTCTGTTGTCGTTGGGTTGGGTTGGCTTCAAGTCACCCAATGAGCTTCCATGGCTGTGGATGGAGTTGAACCTGGGTTTCCCCAGGGCCAATCCAGCACCTTAACCACTACACCACACAGGCTTTTGCTTACTTTTTCAGTGAGAGTTTGTAAATTTGGGGAGGGGGGTGGTTATGGTTGACTTGCAAGGCCTCTTGAGTTCAAGATTAAAACAGGACTGCCTTAACAGAAAAAATAAAGAGAGTTAGTTCTTTCGAGCAGAACAGAATTGGGTAGAGGGGAAGCGGATAGCTCTGGAACAATCCAGATGCAGAGGGAGTGCAGGCCTGTGGTGGAGGAACCCAACTGCAACCTGAAGCAAAGTGATCACCACAACCACTGCCACCCCTTGAGGGCACACCCCTACCCACAAACCTCTTTTTCCTCCTCTTTGGGGTTCACTCATTGAACAGATCCTCGAGACGGGCCACGGCAAGGCAGAAGTGGGTGGAAGAGAAGGTTGAGTGATGGAGGGCCTTCAGGGCCTGCAGTCAATTGCTAGCTTGCCTTCCATCTGTTCCAGGTCCTCTGGGCCAGAAAGGCCATTTGCAGCAAATACAGCAGACGAGCAAGGATTCACTTAATTTAACAGGCTCTTGGCTATGCCCTGCATAGCAGGGGAGGCCAAAGGGGATGTGCTCGCTGGAGCTATTGCTGTCAGGGCATAGCACAGCCACCATCCGATAACTGCAACCTCAGTCTTTATTGCCCAGCTTAATTTTACCTTAGTCTCTTTTTACAGTACTTCACTAACAGCCTTACATTTTCCACTTCAGTTGCCTGATCACCCAATGCCTTTCGGTTCCCATGGCAACAAGTTGCCTGCAACTCCTTCAACTCAATTTATACCCTCGTTTCAATATATGAAATGATTAATATCAGTTGCAGGATTGTCTCGGAAGGCCTTTCGTTCGAACACTATTTTAGGGAAAGTTATGCATGCTAATTTTTGTGTATCAAAATTGATCGAAGTAATCTGACCTGTTTGCCCCTGGTGGTATTCTGGGGACAGCCATTAAATGTGGCAGAGTGCTTATACAGTATATGGGAATTTTTATTTTCTTCCTTTGGCAACGGATTTTCTTTGACTAGCCCTAGTTCTGCCTGTCAGGCTGCTATTAAAAATACAAGAGCAGGGACAGTAATAACCATAAAAGTGGGCAGTCTTGAGGATGTCAATTAATGTAATCCATTTAATTACCTTTGAAACAAACAAAGAAGATAGTCAGTTCTATATAGGAAAGTTCGTTTTTAAAAAATACAGAAAGGCCAGGACTTATTTGGGGAAGATCACTATTTTGAATAGCCATGACAAAATCTACATGAGCATTTAGCGAATGAGTGCTTATTTGGAAGGATCTGGGAAGAGAAGGGGAATTAAAACATTAAAACTTGAAAAACAATATTAAAAATGGTCCCAGAAGATGTCAAAGATCTATTTAATTAGCTCCTTTGAGTCCACACTGCCTATGGCTACCAGACAATTATGAGAGAGTTTTCTGTGTCTCTCCACTGCAGACTGGATTTTGCATCCCAGATCTGGTAGCCTTCATACAGCCATATATGGCACACAATAATCTGAATAGCAATGAAGGTAATAACTGGGTATCCATGTGGTTCTTTGAATGCAGTTAAAACAAAATACCCATACAGTGGAGGCATGATTTGAGGAATGAGTTATACATTTACAGATGGCTTATAAATGATTCTCAAATGGGAGCCATCTTTTCAAACTTCAGCTTAGGCCCATCTAAACATTTCATTAGGTTAGCCAGTACTGAAGCTCCCTCCCTGCCCAAATAAAAGCATGGGCTTTCATAGTATAATCCAAGCCATTGTCTAAAGTTGCAAAGAGACCAAATCAGCCTTGCTTGCCATGTATCAACAGTGATGGCCATTCCGTCATGGTACCATAGTTAAATCATTCTCCTAATCCAGATTGAGTGGAATGGATTTCAAAGAGATCCAAAGAGTTGAACATGACTTGAATACCTTGTCCACTTTCCACATCTTGTTACAGCGAGGTTAATGTACATCGTGTAACAGAGAAGGATAATGTATTTTATTTTGGCTTAATTACCATTCAGTTGGGATAGCTTATTTAGCTTTGGGCACAAGAGCATAAGAAGGATGTTGACAAGAAATTCCAAGAAGAGCTGTAAAGGTGCTAAAAGGGTCAAGAAGACAAATATATGAGGAAAAAGGTGAAGGAACAGGGTGCGAAGCCCATGTGCGGATGCCGCATGACGGGGTGAGCTCCCGTCAGCTAGCCCTAGCTTCCGATGTCAGGCTCTAGCGACAAGCCGGTCGGTTAGCCCCCGTCGCAACTAAGCGGATCAACCAATTACCAACTTCCGGTTGATCCGGAAAAAAGCGGACCCTGCAAAAAAGCGGGATAAACGCTAGGATGAAGAAGAAGAACAGGGTACGTTGAGGCAAACCCTGCAGTTTTCAAACTGTTCCAGGGCCTCTTCTCTGACATTAGGAGATTCCATGGAGATGTGCAACATTTACTCAGCTGACAAATCGATGCAGACTGCAGAAAGATTTCCGGAGGGCAAGAACTATGAAATCCATTAGTTTGGGGGAAAAGATTGGAGGAGAGGCATGGAAGAGACAATTGTCCGTGTGAGGAAGAATGGAAAAATGATTCATCCTATCTGCTAAAAGAGCAGGGAAAGAGGCAATAAGATTAAATTTAGGAATGACAGAGGTTTTGTGTCAGTGTGGATGAGTGTGCAGAACACATACAATTGTTGATTTGTGCCCAAAATCCTTACAGACATCTTTGTTCAAAGAAGCGTATCTCTTTCAGCACTGAGAGCTTGCCAATGCTCAAACATGACTACGGTATTTTGTCACTGGGTAAATGGGATCTTTAGCTAGCATTTCAGTTGCTATTTCAAGTGTTGGGTGAAATGTGATTGCACCAGGGTCCTAGGCTATACCTCATCAAGTCCATCAAAATCAGAGACTGTACCACTTGAGCAAGGGGTGCTTCACCTAGCTCCTAATTCTGTATAAAGCAATGCCCTTCCTCTTCAGCAGTGTCTAAACATTTCATCAAACCACCCCCCCCCTTCTCTAAGAAAAACTGTTCTAACAGCCTAGGATGTTTCTAGAATAATTCCCTCACAAGATAAAATATAACGATCTATGACAAGTAACCTATGATAGCCTCATCCATTCAAGTGTCAAGTGATATTATCAGGTTAAAAATAAAACCAGCAATAAATTCCTTCACAGGATTGCTTGATCCTACCTAAGGGCCTGATTATACGTGGTTTATTTTAAGACGCCAGGCTTGTCGATCGGAAGGTCGCAAGTTTGGAGGTTTGAGACCCTAGCCCCACGTGACGGAGTGAGCTCCCGCACTCGCCCCAGCTCTTGCCAACCTAGCAATTCGAAAGCATGCAAATGCAAGTAGATAAATAGGTACCACTTCGGTGGGAAGGTAACAGCGTTCCGTGCACGTCATGCCGGCCACATGACCGCAGAAGCGTCTTCGGACAACGCTGGCTCTTCGGCTAACAAACAGAGATGAGCACCGGCCCCTAGAGTCGGACACGACTGTGCGGGGGAACCTTTACCTCTTTATTTTAAAGATCAGGACAAGAAATAAGAATGCAGCTATGAAGGCCAAATTTTATTTAGAACGTTGTCTCCATATAAAATAAAATTTGTATTTCAGACTATGATAATTCTAGAGGAAACTCAAAATCTCTTACATATCCTCTGCAGCAAACTGCAGTGACACCATGTGTGTGGTGATGTCATCACACAGATATGACTTACATACATGCGTCACAATGTCTGATGCAAGTACATAAGTCACAGCATTCGTATAATGACATCATCGTGCATGTTTTATTTGCTCCCCACCCATGAATACCCTTTATTTGTACATGTTTTGATCTGGTAGCCCTAGCAATTGCAATTTCAGGTAATTTTTCCCTTTTGAAACTGGTCAGTGAATTGTGCTAAAAATGCTCTTTTGTGCTTGCTTGTTTTCAGGGAACCTTCTCCAGTACATATTTTAACTGGTTGGAAAGCAGACTATCTGTCATAATTTCCACTACAGAACCCTAACACTAAACTAACACCAAAAGCCTATTTAATCAGCATCCACTTCTGCAAAGACTATCAGAAGCTTCTGAGACATCTGCAAGACATGAGCATCAAATTTTGTTTGACTTCCCTACTGGCTGATATTTAGACTTTGAAGGTATTTGAGTGATCTTCTTAAGTCTACCCTACATTCTTTCTCTTTCTTTCCCTTCCCCTTTTCCTTTGCAGATTCCAAGCAGAATGGAGATGCTGCAAATGCAGCTCTGGCTAATGAAGATTGCCCCACAATTGATCAGGCCCTGTCACCTGAGGAGAAGTCACCTGTCACACCTGGTGGCCGAGAGCGCTATAATCGTGACCGAGCCTGCTTCCTCCTCTCCACAGGTGATTTTGGGCAGTCACCTGATGGAAACATCCGAAAAGGTACGTGCATATACTGTATGTATTTCACCATCATTTCCCCCCTTCCTATTTCCACAAAGCTTGCATTCTGTCCTCTAAGCTTGTACCCAAGTACGTTATCTTCCACCCTTACCACTAATACCACCGTCACCTTTGTCTTCGTAAAATCTAGAGCTGCCACTTTTCAGGGATAAAGAAGACAATTGCTAATATGTGACTGACCTAAATAAAAGCCTAATCCTGAGACCAAAATGTGCAGAAATGGGAAGGTTGGGGGAACAGATAATGTCCTAGCACAGAGCTTTCCAAACTGTGTGTCGCGACACAAAAGTGTGTCGCCACACACAGTCTGGTGTGTCGCCACACAACCCGGAAGCGCTGATCATCATCAGCGCTTCCGGGTTTTCCCGCGGCGACACACCAACGGCGGCACGCAAAAAAAGAAAGTGGCAGCAGCACTTCCGGGTTTTCCCGTGGCGACACACCAATGGCGATTGGTGTGTCGCCGCGGGAAAACTTTGGAAAGCCCTGTCCTAGCAACTAGCAAGGTCTCCATTTGTTCCACTCTAGCACCTTAATACCAGCATGCATTGCTCAAGGAACAGCATTATCTAGTACAACCTTTGCCAGCCTGGTGCTTCCAGATCTGTTGGACCACAATCCCAGAATTCCCATTGGCCAAACTGGCTGGGAATTCTGGGAGCTGTAGTCCAGTCCACCTAGAGCAGCCTTTCCCAGGTTGGGAAAACCTGCCATGGTACCTCCTTCCAGAAGACAATCCATGAACACAGCTGATTTTGAGCAATTGGGGTTCCTGGGGGGAAGCTGGATTCTCCACCCCAGCATTGCCAGTCCATTATTTTCAAAACTCTGTTACACTGTGTGCACACATCCCCAGCTTCATTACCTCATCCCCCTCAACAAAGTTATGTTTCCTTTATCAGCTTTTGCTTTTCATCAATTTTTCGCCCCTGCCCCCACCATGTTTTCTCCATCACATGTATCACTCTGTCTCACAGTATTTGGCTGCAGTTGCTCTTCATGTGTTTCAGGCTGTTCTTTTAAGGGAAGTTGGTTAAGGCACCAGGCTAGAATCCAGGAGGCTGTGAGTTCTAGTCCCACCTTAGACACGAAAGCCAGCTGGGTGACCTTGGGCCAGTCACTCTCTCTCAGCCCAACTCACCTCACAGGGTTGTTGTGGGGAAAATCGGAGGAGGAAAGAGTATTAGGTATGTTTGCTGCCTTGAGTTATTTAGAAAAACAATAATAAAGGTGGGATAAAAAATCTAAAAAAGAATGACAACTAGCTATTTTACAGGGACTCATTGTGAGGGCAGGAGAATGGCCATAAAGTGTTTGAAGTTATTTCCCATTCTCCAAACTTGTATAAATAGAAAAAGTAAGAGAATATTTGTAGCTCAGGGTTGAACTGTGGAGTCCCTGGTGCTCTCTGAGCCTTGTTTTCTTGCAGACGTTTCATTGCCAGGCTAGGC
Source organism: Charina bottae (assembly GCA_023362775.1). Lineage (NCBI taxonomy): Eukaryota > Metazoa > Chordata > Lepidosauria > Squamata > Charinaidae > Charina > Charina bottae. The sequence goes on along the minus strand of JALMGJ010000011.1, from coordinate 23,455,403 downwards.
AACACCTTCAGTGCAAACTGAATGAAGTTCAGTGAATGAAGAACTGAATGTCGCACTGAAGATGTTGCCTAGCCTGGCAATGAAACGTCTGCAAGAAAACAACAAGGCTCAGAGAGCACCAAGGACTCCACAGAAAAAGTAAGGCTTGGGCCCAATTGACTTGCTTCAAATTCCTGCAAAATCTCCATCTGTAACATAGAAATAATAAGCTACTACTGTAGTCAGAGATGTAATGCAGAGCTTTCCAAACTGTGTGTTGCGACACAAAAGTGTGTCGCCACACACAGCGTGGTGTGTCGCCACACCACCCGGAAGCGGCGGCGCGTGCGTGCACGGCGGCAGCAGCAGCGGTGCGGGATCAGTGCTTCCGTGTTTTAGCGGAGGCTGCCGCCGCCGTGCACACACGTGCCGCCGCACGCCCCCGCGCTGCCGCCGTGCGCACGCACGCCGCCGCACACACCTTTGTGCTGCCGCCGTGCACGCGTGTGCCGCCGCTGGTGTGTCGCCAGCGGCGGCACTTTGGAAAGCCCTGTTATAATGAAAGATTTTTCCTGTTGCAAACCTTGGGCTGGATTTTGGCTATAAGCCTAACTGAAGAACTACGTACTAGCCCAGGGTCCCCCAAAGTGGTCAATATCGACCCCCAAGAGTTGATGGGACTATCCAAGAGGTCAGTGTTGTTGTTGTTGTTGTTGTTGTTGTTGTTGTTATTCATACCCCTATTAAAGTAGTATTTATTAAATTATTTCCATATAATAAACGTTTGGGGGTCAATGAACAATCTGAAACTTCATGAAGGGGTCGATGAGCTGAAGAGCTTGGGGACCCCTGTACTCGCCAATCATAGCTGGACTATTTTGTAAAACAAATAAGTTGCCATGTAAAAGAGATGTACGTTCCTGGCACTCAGCTTGCTTATTCTGCGCTTTCCTCTTCCAAAACCCTACAGGCTCCAAGTCTCTTGAGTTCAACAGGAATAGGTTGAGAATTTGGCAGTGATGTAATTGGATAGGAAATTGCTACCAATAGACAGGCAATGCTTCTTTCTCTGTTCCTCCCCCTCCGTTTCCTTCAAAGGGTTCTCCTGTCAGATCCTCTAATTGTTTTTTGACTCAGGTGAGTCTCAAGAGTGGTTGGTCAGGAGATTCCAGATTGGCTATTTATGATCAGGAAGCTGCACACTTAGTGCTTATCCAGGAACTGTGAGTCATGCTGGGCAATGGATTTTGGCTATAAACCAAACTGAAGAACTCCTAGCCCAGGATTCCTCAAAGTGGTCAATACTGACTCCCAAAGGTTGATGGGACCATCCAAGGGATCAATGTTGTTATTATTATTCATAGTACTATTAGTTAGAAACTTGCATATTTACAACAGGAAGGCTGAAAGCAGCTATCTCACATCTTTTGGGATTAGGGCTACCATATCTGGCTTGCAATAGAGCCAGTTTGGTCTAGTGGTTAAGATGCTGGGCTAGAAACCAGGAGACTGAGAGTTCTAGTCCCGCCTTAGGCACGAAAGCCGGCTGGGTGACCTACGGCCAGTCCCTCTCTCTCAGCCCAGCTCACCTCACAGGGTTGCTGTTGTGGGGAAAATAGGAGGAGGAAGGAATATTAGGTATGTTCACTGCCTTGAGTTATTTATAAAAATAATAAAGGTGGGATAGAAAATAAATTAAATAAATAAATAAAATAAATATGCTGGATAGCCATTACAGGGCAGTAAAGAGACACAGAAACTCTAACTCTGTGCTGCCATCTAGTTACCATCCAAAGTTTTACCATTCAGATACACTAGCTCTATTCAGGATTGACCTCCAAATCAGCGTTTATGGATAAATCAGTCAGAAAAATTCTCATGACCTGTAATAATTCCATTATTCTATCCAAAAACTCCCAAAGAGTCCATATTGCTTTTTAAAAATCATTGATGCTAACTGCATGACCAAATAACTGGCTAGGAGAATATTTTACTTCTAGGTTACTGCTGTCATTAACTCTGGATATAGTGATCATTAACTCTGCACTGTCAGTGATACATCCGATGTTAATACTGCTGGAAAATTCATCAGTAATTTTTACTCGGTATCAGCTCTTTGTAATCCTTCATTCTACAGTACATTAGGCGAGAGTGGACCTTAGTTGTGTTCACCTCCCTCTGTGAATAAGAATAGGAGAATGTGATCCCTCTAGCCAGGAGTCATCATCAGCATGTTTATGTGTTGTGTAAGTTCTGGTCTAGCATCTGTCAGAAACTGATCTTAGCAGCAGGCAAACTTTCAAACAGAGACAAGGTTGCCCCTGTCACAGCAGGCTAACAGGAGGTGACAGCAAATGAAAGCTGGCGAGGAGTGTAATTCCACCGAGGGAGAGAAAGCACAGCAGACTTTTCATGGCGTTGCACAGTAGGGAAGACCAGCAAGCAAGGGGCAAAGGAGAACCACAGACGTGGAACGGCTTGTCATAAGGTCCAAATTCTGAGAATCGCCTTTCTATTCTAGAGACTTAGACATTCAACACAGGATTAAGTAGAGTACAAAATGAACTTGTTGCTGTTGACTTAAGAGTATGCAGGCTTTTAAGTTCATCAGGTGGAATGAAGGCTGTCATCCAGTTAAAGGAAGCAGACGTGGTTAATCAAATGAGTTTTAAATTAATGAATCGGTTAAAGCAGTGACAAAAATTCTGAAGGCAGAAGGATGATTCCCTTTGTTTTTAGGTGGCATGTGCATACAATGCAACTGCACAGGCTGAGAAGAGGCTCTCCTTCCCGAAGGACCGTGGTCTGATATTCAAACCAACATTAATTAGTAAATCCAACCACTGCATTCTATGAGCCCAACTTCCAGCTAAAAAGGAGTACAGGAAATATTTTAACACGTAAAAACTATGCATCTATTAGTGGAGGTCCTATATATTTACGCTTGCTATGACCTCAGAACTCAAGTTTAAATTTAAATTCCCAGCCTGTATTTTATCCTTTTTTCTTTCCTTCACCTTCCTCCAGCCAGTGACTGTATTAAGATGCAGCTCCATAAAATGTGGCTTACCACAACTATACTCAGTGGCTTCTTCCTCCAAACGGTACAGATGCAAACCATCATCCATAATTTGTTTATGGCTCTCATACCATGTGAACCTGGTTTGACAGCTTTTTTCAGCTGGAAGTAGCCAGAGAAGGAATTTATGACTTTTTAATGTTTTTGCGTGGCCTTCTGAGTCTTGTGGTGTGTGCACTACAAAAAAAAAAAGTTCCACCCATCTTCCCTGTTTTAACCCTGCTTTCCTTTCTTAGTCCTCCAAACCATGAAGAAGTAAGTAGGAGTGTCCCCTCCTTATCCTTGTTGCCACTCTTAAGCTTCTCTCTCTGGTCCCAGAGATGCTCCATGGCATTCTGGGATACAATTTGGAAAAGCATGGATGGGTATAAATGTCCTTGGCTGAAAGCCATAGCAATTTTGCCACCCTGTTGAAAAGAATTCTGGACAAGCATGAAAAAAGTGATGCAGTTATTGAAATACCATTTAGTACCACAGGATATACATAAATTCATGAAAAAGCAGATTTGAGGCCATACTGTAGCCTGTTCAGTATACACTATGGACAGATTGCCTGTTTGAATAGACGGGGCATTTCTAAGCACACACATTGCTAGTAAAGAAGAAACAAAAGGTTAGTGGAGAAAAAAATGATACTGTTCACACGCAATGGCTAATTAATCCCAATGTATGCAGATTAAAAATTGTGAGGGGGACGGAGCATTGTTCAGGTGCTGGTGCTTATTAATTGAAGTACAAAAAACAATGTGACGCTCTATATCAGTGTTTCTCAACCTTAGCAACTTTAAGATGTGTGGACTTCAACTCCCAGAATTCCCCAGCCAGATCCGGCACTTAATGCATGTGGCCACACACATACAATTCACATGGATGTCTAGTCTGTTGAGTTGCTTTCTGTGAACAGTGTGAGGGCCGGGCCAACAAGTGTGTGTGTACACACACAAGGCCCTGGACCTGCGGTGGCAGATAATTTGCTTTTGGAAGAAGATGGTTTGTGCTACAGTACTGATATTTTCACTGAAAAACTTCTGATCAGCTTCCAAGGAAACTAGAAGGCTAGGAACATAGTTTGAGTAACAGTGAAAAGGCCGCTCTCTCTGCAAAGTTTTTAGCAAGATAAAATAAATGGCGCAATTAGGTAAGTGTAGGGAACCAGCAATATCCTTTATAGGCTTGCTCCTAAAGTTTCCAGTTTCTTCTCTTAAATTTTAATCTACATAGAAATAATTTTAAAACAGCCTCAGGCATTTGCTGACACTCTTCAGAGCAAATAAAAGCATGTACGACTGAGGGAAAAATCATTATTAATTTTCCTATTGGTACGTGTGCGTATTTCAGAAACACATTGGAAATAAGGCCAACTACTGTTTGGCCAAGGATAACCATAAAATCTGATTTCAGTTCAAGGAGTCATTCCTGAAATAGGTAACAAGACAAGAAAAGGTATCTGAGTACAAACAGAGGGCACCCTAAATACCACTGAATAAGCTGCTTGTACTACACGTTTACAATTAACGAGTATGACTTCAAAAATAGGGGAACTCAGACTGATTTCGGCTGTAGCCTGTCTCACAAATTAAGCACCCTATGGATCTTAATCCAAAATAAAATGAGAAATAGACCATTGTTGATTTGCATATGATCATTAATCCACATATGTGCAAAAGAAAATTCTCTATTGTTTAGCACCAGGGCTAAGAGTATGCAGACTTACACACAAAATTTAGATGTAGTTTAAGGCAGTGTTTTTCAACACCAGCAACTTTAAGCTGTGTGAACTTCAACACCAAGAATTCCCCAGCCAGCCATGCTGGCTGGGGAATTTGGAGAATTGAAGTCCACACAGCTTAAAGTTGCTGAGAAACACTGGTTTAAGGCAAGGGCTGGTAGGTTAAATCTTATGTTAGGGGATGGGAGGCTGTTTGGATTTTCATTCCTTCACCAAGTGGGTTTCTTGTCACATGTTCTGTAGGGATTCTGAGTTTGATTTCTTACCGGCCAGATTGACTTTTTAGGCGAAGGGATCAAAAGTTAGGGCTGCAGCCCATATTTTGCATATTTATTTGCTTGCTTGCTTGCTTGCTTGCTTGCTTGCTTGCTCGCTCGCTCGCTCGCTCGCTCGCTCGCTCATTCATTCATTCATTCATTCATTCATTCATTCATTCATTCATTCATTCCATGGTCTTTATAACCTACCCCAAGCTGCGGATTCTGGGCAGAATGCCACAGAGTAAACACATGGAATAAAAATAAAAAGAGAAGACACCCCCCCCGCCCCAGATAGCCACCAAACACATTAAAAGCATGGTTAAAAGCATAGTGGAATAGTTTTGCTTTAACAGCTTTATAAAATGCTGGGAGGAAGGCAGAGGTATCCACATGGGTGGGTCAAAGAAGTCAAGATGGTGGCTGCAACCGAGTAATTGAAGTCCTGTTCTTACACATGCGATACAGAGAGGATCAGGCAGCCTCAACCACCATCTTGACCTGTCAAGCCTCCAGAGGACAGGGACCTACCTTTCTTCCAAGGTGGCCAAGATAGCATTAAAAAAAACTGCCCACAGTTTTTTTAATAATTATTTTACCAGCACAAGAACCATAAAGAATCAGTTGGATTGAACAATAGCAGCTGTGCCAAGGTGGACTCCATTTCTCTAGGACAGTGTTTCTCAACCTCAGTGACTTTAAGATGCGTGGACTTCAAGTCCCAGAATTCCCCAGCCAGCCATGCTAGCTGGGGGATTCTGGGACTTGAAGTCCACGCATCTTAAAGTCACTGAGGTTGAGAAACACTGCTCTGGGACGTTACTAGAAAGTTTTCCAGCTCATTCAGATAAACAAAGATTCAGAACCAAGCCAGTGATAGCGAACTGCTGCCTCAGGATCTGACAAGAAAAACATAAGTTGGAAATAATAATAAATAAAAGACACCGGCATCATATTAGACTGTCATTAAAAAATCTGAAAGGAAGATATTATTAAACAAAATTAAGAAATTCAAGAACAATTAAGCGGTCATATTCCTACTAAAATTACAATACTGTGTAATATTTAAAGAGAATGCTTAGCAAAATTTAAATTCAAGCTTCTATGAACCTGCCTCCACACCATGCCTGTTCTGTTGGGTATTCTCTGAAAGAAAGAAAATACTAATGATGGTTCAACATTGGTACCCCTGGGAATCTAGAAGAAAGAGACTGGATTTCTGGACAGAAAAAATGATATTTTTCTTTTAAATATTATATAGCTTCACTTCTTCCATAGGCAAAAGAGAAAAATCCTGAGCCACTAATGGTGTTATCCTTATAACACCAAGTTGTGACAGATATTGCCCCAGTAGCCTTCAGGGCCAAGAATGGATTTCAACTCTCCAAATCAAAGCTAGCATTCCTAACCATGGCATCATTCCATTTAAGCAGGAGGAGAGATAATTCACTAGAATTAACGAGGAAGATAACAACAGCCTTCCACAACCTGGCATCTTCCAGATTTTCTGGGATGGCAACTCCCAAATTTTCCAGCCAAGAGTTTTGCTAGAGACCTTCAAAATTGCCATTCTGGAGTGCTCAGGTTTAGAAGGGTTGGTCCAATACAGTGTTTCTCACCCTTGGCAACCTTAAGACGTGTGGACTTCAACTCCCAGAATTCCCCAGCCAGCATGGCTGGCTGTGGAATTCTGGGAGTTGAAGTCCACACGTCTTAAAGTTGCCAAGGGTGAGAAACCCTGGTGTAATATGATAGAACTGTTGAGTCAGGACACAACTTTCTTGAGTTCAGGCTGGGAGCTGGTAAGCGGGTAGGTGGTTCTCCACAGCCATGCCTCCCTCGACTTCATCACATGCTCATCTTCAGTGCTTCCTCCTCACACCACCTCTGTCTGTTTCTCCCACCCCCGACCCCCTTTTCATCTCCATCCATTGCTCCTGTCCCTATCCCTCCCTTTATCCCATTGCCCACCAAACCCGGGCCCACAGGCGCCTGCCGCCTGCCACCGACAGCATCTGCCACCTCCTGGTACCTGCATGACTACAATGCCAACGCAGCTCCCTGGAAGCATGAGTAGGAGGCCTGGAAAGCAGGGAATTGGTGAGTAGGCTTTCCACATTGCTCTCCATCCCCATTACTCACACTTTCAGTTTGGTCTACTTGCAGTTTGCAACCCCCTCCAAATGAAAATTTGACATCAACATTGAAGCTTCCTCCTCACCCAACTCAAGTTGTTGATTTCATTTAGGCTTCGGTGGTGATAGATTAACAGCAAAAAGGGGTCACAAGAACTACATTGTGAGGAGGGAAGTAATTTGAGGCAACGGTGAAAAAACAGCTTTTCTTTATGCTAAAAGAGCAACAACAGACTAGACTAGATCATCCAGCACAAACACTGCTTCTCGTTTCTGTGTCGGTTTTCTTTTTGCAAAGAGTTTTTGACATTTAAAAGCATTAAAAATGTAATCACCCCTTTTGTAGCCTGAAACGGTGCTATCAGCTCTTCAGCTCGCTAGCATATCATTCTGTTTCATGTTTAAGCCAGCCTTCAGATGTTCTCCCATGTGAAGTAAAATGGGACAGAATTATACTCTCTTTTTCAGCGCAGCAGACTGTGCAGAACATTAAGTCCTTGAGTAATCTTTAGGGGTCATAGAACCTTGATGTTTGAAGGTACCCCACAGGTCACCTAGTCCAACCTTCTCCTTAGTGCAGAATAGATATGATTTCAGGGGGTTTCAATGAGTTAATTTTAGGTATGACTTAAAAAATATGACTGTAGGACAATGCTTTCCAAAGTCCCGCCGTTGGCAACAGGCCAACGGCGGCGGTGCGCACGGCGGCGTGCGCGGCAGCCTAGTGTTTCGCGCTAAAACCCGGAAGTGCTGATGGCACGCTGCTGCCATCGCCGCTGCCGTCGCTGCCACACACGCCTCTGGCAGCGACGTGCCATCAGCACTTCTGGGTTTTGTCGCGACACACTAATGTGTCACGACACACAGTTTGGAAAGCTATGCTCTAGGAGTTTAATCTCACAACACATCGACAGACTTAACCATACTTTCAACTGGGAAACTGTGAGCATCTTAAACCAAGCCAAGTCCAAAAACGCTAGAGAATTCCTGGAAGCTTGGCACTCAGACAAAGCAGCCATCAATAGACACATAGAGGTAAACAACATTTACATACCATTCATAAGAGACAATAGAAAAGACCAGAACACCTCCTTGCCAGCAATCATCACCCAGATATGCAAAGATTAACACCAGGATTAGCACCAGAGGAACAATCAAACAGCACAATATACCCTAATCAAGGAACTATTAACTCAGTCAATCAACCAAGTAGCAAACAACAGCCCAGTCAAGAAACTACTAAGGAGAGAACAACACCTCCACCAACACAAGCAGGACAAGCCAGGGTATATAAACAGAGAGCAAGTCCCACTCCCTTTTCGCACTGAAGATGTTGCCTAGCCTGGCAATGAAACGTCTGCAAGAAAACAACAAGGCTCAGAGAGCACCAAGGACTCCACAGGTCAACCCTAAGCTACAAATATTCTCTTCAGTTGGGACTCTAGGTATAACTGAAGTAGGGGGCTACAAGACCTGGGCTGCAAAACTCCACATAATCAACTGATGGCAACAAACAGATACAGAAAACCTATTCTTGCTTCCATCTAGTGGTTGAACTGATTTTTTTGCAAGCCAGATCTGGTACCCTTATGGAAGACTTCAAGAAGAACCCTAATAGATTGGACCAAATATTTATTTTTTTTAAAAAATTACAGTATTTGTATACTGCCCAATTACAAGAATTATTATTATTATTATTTAGTCCAGTAGCCTTTTTCCCTCAAAGGCCATTTTGTAAATAATTGTCCCTGTTGCCCCCTAGTAATGCTATTTAATATTTATTTATTTATTTATTTGTTCAATTTATCCCCCGCCCATCTTCCATACAAGGGACTCTGGGCAGGTTACAACAAATAAAATTTAAAAAATTTAAAAACTATACAAATATCTAAAAACACAACAAGCATAAAATAAATAAAGTCCAAGATGGATTTGGAACCGCAGAGTAGATCATGGTGCTATGGGGCCAGCCAACCCCACGAGGCACTACCACCTCCGTTGTCCCAGGCCAGGCGGAAGAGCCAGGTCTTAAGGGCCTTCGGAAAGGCCAGGAGTGAGGGGGCCAGTCTCACCTCCCGGGGCAAGATATTCCATAGGGCGGGCGCTATCGCAGAGAAGGCACGCCTCCTGGACCCCGGTAGATGGAATTCTCTTGTTGAGGGGGTCCGAAGCATGCCCTCTCTGCATGCACGGGTGGGGTGGGCCGACATTGTCGGGACGAGACGGTCCCTCAGGTCTAATATATATTTTAATAATATATATTATTAATAATATACCGGGGGCCGGAGTTTGCGGGTGGGAGCCAATCAAAAGCACTGGGGGGTGGGGTTTGCAGGTGGGAGCCAATCACGTGGAAGGGGCGGGGTTTGCGGGCGGGAGCCCTGCGGGCCTTAGGCAGGAGCCTAAATAATATATATTTACTTAATACTATTTAGTAGTACACTGCTATTGAACATGGAATTTCCATTTAGTTGTAATGGCCAAAGGCTATTTAAATGTTGTTTCCATGAGTAGATTATGCCTCGTCCTTATTGAAGCCATTTAAACTGGAAGTGATCATCTCTTGTACCGCTTAGTGCAGAGCTTTCCAAACTTTTCACGTTGGCGACACACACCAATGGCGGCGACGGCACGGCCTATGGTATCCTGGTGTGTCGCACAAAAAACTCGGAAGTGCTGATGGGGGAACCGGAAGAAGTGGCACCCCCGCCATTCGGCAGCGCTGAGTGGCGGGGGTGCCACTTCTTCCGGTTCCCCCATCAGCGCTTCCGGGGTTTTGCGCGAGACACCAGGACACTGCCGGCGACACAGTAGTGTGTCGCAACACACACTTTGGAAAGCTATGGCCTAGTGCAGGGGTGGGCAACGTCAGTCCCGCAGGCTGTATAAGGCCCGCGGGGCTCCTGCCTAAGGCCCGCAGGGCTTCCGTCCGCAAACCCCGCCCCTTCCACACGATTGGCTCCCGCCTGCAAACCCCACCCCCCAGTGCTTGTGATTGGCTCCCGCCCGCAAACTCCGGCCCCCGGTCCGTGGAAATCCCAGAAACCCCGCCCCCCACCCCCCCAGTCCCCGGTTATAAATATCCAAATGGCCCTTGGCAGAAAAAAGGTTCCCCACCCCTGGCCTAGTGTATCTCTGTCAACCCATTCATGACTATAAAAACAGTTCCCCTGAATGACTCAGAACTTCTAGTGTTATAGGAAAGAGGAAAATTTTAGTGTAATCACACTACTCCACTCTCCTCATTTTATAATTTTAAACTTCAGATGAGAAAACCTGCTTGCTCATGTAAAGGGCCCAAGTTTTTCCCCCGGACTAACCATTTCTGTATATTCCATAGAATCTGTAGCATAAATGTCTTAATAAGTTTATTATTTCTTTTAAGGAATTACATATTTCACTGAGCTGTAATATATTTTGGGGTGTGCAGCACTAACAAGCTTTTGACAGACCCTTAATATATGCCAAATATGTAGCAAATAAAGGTTAAGTCTGTATTTAGAAAGCTGTCAGAGAACAATCCACTGAAGGTGTTTTCTATCAATTAGTTCAGTGTTTGTCAGACTTGGCAACTTTAAGACATGTGGACGTCAACTCCCAGAATTCCCCACCCAGCATGCTGGCTGGGGAATTCTGGGAGTTGACGTCCACATGTCTTAAAGTTGCCAAGTTTGAGAAACACTGAACTAGCTGGGAGGGCTACCTTCTGTTGGAATCTCAGTCGTCTGTTGTGGTTAGGACTGGAGAAAACTCAGAAGTTGAGTTTCCAAAACCTTCCATTGGAAAAGTTTACTGATCCAAGAATGGGTGTCCAACTAAGAAGGGCAAGACAACAGCTTTGTCCATCAACAGTTAGGATGTTGGCAGTTTGCCATTGGCAGTATGCCAGGCTGATACACAGGATACTTGGCAAAACCTTTTTTTCCCTTACAGTAAACAAGGACCGGTTCAGTGCTAAATTGATAACTGGCACATTCATTACTATTGAGGACAAGCTCATTGGTTTCATTCAGGAGGAAGGGGTGTTACACACATTCATTTATCATTGTAAGGGATTGTGCTGCGGTGTTTGCAGGGAGGAGGTCAAAAAGGTCAAGATGGCAGCCACAACAATGCACCTGAAGTCCCGTCCCTTTTTTACCTAGGATCATGACACCACAAAATTTGAGAACCCTCACAATCGTGATTTCCACATGTGTATTTATACATATATAACATTTATACATATAGAGGGGAATTCTGGGAGTTGAGCTCCACACACCTTAAAGTTGCTGAGGCTGAGAAACACTGATAGAGAACAGTATGTGCAAATATCATGCAAACCACCAACCTTTTTAAATCCTCTTTTTAAGCAGTGCTTTTCTACTATTGGAGTGATGCTATTTATACTGTCCCTGTAAAGCTCCGTCAAGAGCTTAGATCCACACAAACAGGCAGTGTGTTAGTGCTGGCAGCTCACTTAACTGCACCCCATTTCATATAGTTTGAAATTCCAGGTTCCTCTGTTTACCAGAAGGATTTTCCCCCTCTCCAAATTCTGAAAGGCAAATCATACAAAAACAGAGATGGAGCAGGCTACCTCCTCACTCTTATCTTGTGTAGATGAAGTAACAATTAACCACTTCAGGTTATTAACTACAAGCCATAGCATACCATACTAATCCCTTGCCAAACCCTCTTTCCTGCTATTAAATTAATTATAAGAGTTAATTGTGTTTAACTGAAGACCCACAGAAAGCCTCAAACCTAGGGAGTTACAGTCTAAACCAGGGTTTCTCAACCTTGACAACTTTAAGATGTCTGGACTTCAACTCCCAGAATTCCCCAGCCAGCATGCTGGCTAGGGAATTCTGGGAGTTGAAGTCTAGACATCTTCAAACTGCCAACATTGAGAAACACTGATCTAAATTATGTATTAGGGGAAACAACAAAAGGAAGGAAAGAGGAGGTATGGCCAAAAATTAGCAAATGTGAACAAATTAAAATAATGTATTTTTAGGCATGCCGCATGATTTCAATCCCAGAGCTCAGTAGCGTATTCCATATATAGATTTCTCCAACCTGTGGTGCTGCAGATGTGTGGGGCCCTCCCGAGGCTCGGTGGGGAATTACAGGAGTCAAGGTTCAGCACATGGAAAGGGCACCACGTTGGGGAAAAGCTTCTTTAGTAGGCATGCAGAGAAATTGCAGCCCTTTTTTTACAATCCAGATTAAAATTTAAAAGAGGCTGTGGCAAAACAACTGCCAAGTCACTCAAGATTTCGCCTGTTTGGGTGGGAAGTGGATATCTCCATTTCTATTCTTCTTCCCACCTGTCGATAGATAGATAGATAGATAGATAGATAGATAGATAGATAGATAGATAGATAGATACAGACCTATACATTCCTCCCTAATTCTCCCCTCCCCCCATGTCCTATGTGCTTTATTTCATTATTATCTGTTTTCATTTTCAGGGCAAATATTGCACCTGTCCGTGGAAGGGAACCGATGGACAGCCCCATAGCTCTGGAACTGAGGGTTGGGGTGTCAGGCAGTAGCTGTCCTTAAAACATAGAGAGGAGAGAAATGGAGAATGCTTTGAAGCAGTGATTTTCAAACTTGGCAACTTTAAGATGAGTGGACTTCAACTCCCAGAATTCCCCAGCCAGCACAGCCTAGGTTGAGACACACTGCTTTAAAGGGACATTGAAAACGGGCACCATGAGGGGGACAAATTGGTGGGGGGTGGAGCTAAGGGTTCAGAGCTGAGGTGAAATTGGGAGGAGCTGATTTGTTGAAGGGGTAAAAAAGCAGACAAGGACATCCGGTGGCTTGACTGGGCCACCGCGAGAGGAGGAGGCGTCTCAGTACGTGGGGCCGCAAGGGCCACTTCTGTTCCTGGCAGGGGCGGGGCTTCCCTCGTGTTCTTCCCAGGGATGGGTTGCACCAATATTTGATTCCAATTAATGCCCCATTTCATACGTCTTGTAGGGTCTACCCTGTATTCTCGTAACGCCCCGACTGCGTGAGCCAGGTACGTATCTTGTGCCATACTCCTCAGCCTGCTTATTTTACACTCCTGGGGGCGGGGGGGGGGGGCGTTTTCCCTTTTTCACAGGCAGCTGGGCAGAGAGGTCTGGAGGAAACTCTGGCTTCATGCCAGCATCTGGTTTCGGGGTGGGGTGGGGAAGGAAAGGAAAGGATCAGGAAGAATTCCCTCAAGCAGCCTTTTCAGTAAGACTTCTGGTCATGGCCTAATTGCCTGTGCTAATATTTGTAGCCTCAAAGGATCAAAAAAGTCAAGTCATGAAGATTCTGTGCATTAGATGCAATTCTTAGGCGTCCCAGCATTGGCTGCACGGTTTCTTTGCTCAGCAGTACCATAGTTCCTTCTTTATGCCTTCCATTGGGTCTGCTTCAAACAAAGTTGTCAGTACCAATCCTTGGTACAGTTCTTGCCATTTGCACTTTTCAGTTTTCCTGGGTGTGCAAATAAGTGCTACTCTCCTTTTTCCATGCGCCAACTGTTTTGCATATGTTCACCTAAGCACCTCTATTATTTGCATATGCAAAACCCCCAATAATTGCAAAGGAAATAAAGGTGCAACTTGCCCTTGTTGCAAAATTGAATTCTGGGTGTGTGTGAAAAGAGGTAAGTGTCGAACTGAGTGGCTGGTGAAATGTTCGGATATCGCTGCATGCCTCGGAAGCTCTGCTTCCCATTTGCACATGCAAAACTGGTGCTAATGGGACAGAAACCATAAAATGCATCTGCATGTGTACCTGGTTCCTAGCTGCAGGTGAATCTATTTCTGCACATGCAAACTAGGGTAAGTGTGCAATCTGCAGCTTGGTTGCCTATAATTTAAAGAGTTGCACGTCCAAATAAACCAGATAGTCTCCTTGCTTCTTAAGTTTTGCTTCATTCAAGTGATTTCTGTACAAGTTTCACTTGGTGTGAGCGAATCTTAGAATGTGCAAACTGCTCCTGTGCAGGTAAAAATGGACCAGTCAGCACAGGAAATCTGCCCTTTGCACCTGCTGTTTTTCCTTTTGCTCCATGCGGTGTGCCAAAAGAAGGGGTGAGCACACGCTGATTACATGCACAACCCTCCTTCTTCTGCACACAAAGGAGGGAATGTTTGCTTGCAAAAGCTGTCCTGCTTAGCATTTCCAGCCGGTGTGATTAGGTATCTGTGTCTTTCTTTGTTCCCAGCTCTGATTACCGCCTGAGACTGGCTGGGCATGTGAACTCCAGCGCCCCTTGGAGGAGGTCAGCCCTGCTCTGCTTTCACTCCAATCTCACTTGTTGCTTTTGGTGTGGGGATGGGGGCTGCCTGGTGAATGGGAAAGGAGGCCTTAGGACTCTGCCCTCTGTGTGCAGCCAGGGCGATTTTCTCCATCCCATCCTGCTCGGGGCTGCGTTGGAGGCATCGCATCAGGACTGTTGGGGTGTCTTTGCATGACCCCTCTGGTTATTAACTCAATTGTGGAATCACAAACTAATCAGACTGGTTAGGTTAGCACATCGTTGTTAGGCTAAAACGTGGTGGCCTTGTTTGTGTTCATTGTGTGATGTGAACACAGCGAACACCCTTTGTGTAGCAGGGCTCAGCGGCAGCCATCTCTGATGCAGCATAACTCTCCTGCATGAAAGTAGGACTGAGTCACATCTGAGATTGAGATTGAGATTGAGAGAGGGAGAGAGAGAGAGAGAGAGGGACAGGGAGTTGGGATTCCACAGGCTAAGAAATTGCACCAGATGTGTAACAGATTTAGTGCAATGCTTTGGTCAGAAAGCTAATGCTTCTGTGTTACATACTGTGAATGCAAAAGCACGATCACCTGATAAATAAGGCCATGCTTTGTACAGAATCCCTGTGATGACATGTGATGACTTATTACCTGCATGCAAACATACAAGAGCATTACATAGTGTATACTGTGCCGCCTAGGTCAGCAAAGAGCACACTGGTATATGGGGTGGTATGCTTTACATGTGTATATAATGCAACATACTGTACCTTAAATCATCCCATTCCAATTCACAACACAATTCTGCAGTATGTGTCGATGAAGATTCTCAGTCATCCAGGTGGAAATGTCTGTAGGTTGAGTCATGGCAACTGGATTTCTTTCTTTTGGTTGAAACGCTTCGCTGCTTGTCCAAGTAGCTTCTTCAGTCTGGGCAAAAGTTGGTGAGGGGACCCCATATATGTCTTCCAGGGTGGCTGTATTGACCTTACACCTGAATGGCTTGTTAATTGAGCAATTGGGGTGTAGATAGTCTTTGGGATACACCTCAATTGCCCAATTAACAAGCCAATCAGGTGTAAGGTCAATACAGCCACCCTGGAAGACATATATGGGGTCCCCTCACCAACTTTTGCCCAGACTGAAGAAGCTACTTGGACAAGCAGCGAAACGTTTCAACCAAAAGAAAGAAATCCAGTTGCCATGACTCAACCTATAGACTCTGCAGTATGTATACTGAAGTGCTGCAGATAGGCTGTGCAAGCACTACAGTAGATCTCCTGGTATTCATTTGTATTCGTCTAGATCAAGGGTCGGAAATGGCAGCTCTTGAGCCAGATCTGGCTCTTTCGCCCCTCGGCTCTGGCTCTCTCTCTCTGTCTGCCGCCCGACATCCGGAAAGCCGGTGTCCGGAAGCAGCGCGAACCCTGGGGAAGAAACAGACGCTGATTGGTGGAGGCTCAGAAGGAAGGACGCCTCCACCAATCAGCGCGCGCCAAAGGGGAGCAGAGAGGCGGGCTGAACAAGGCGAAGCCCGATTGGCCCTGCTTCCCAGAGGCGCGAAAAAAAGACCGGCGCAGGGCCTTGCTCAGCTGCGCGCGGAAGCACTCCAAAAAGACCGGCGCGGGGCCTTGCTCAGCTGCGCTGGGCTGTGAAGCTGGACGAGCCGCCAGACCTGGAGCGCTTCCGCGCGCAGCTGAGCGAGGCCCTGCGCCGGTCTTTTTGGAGCGCTTCCGCTCGCAGCTGAGCGAGGCCCCGCGCCGGTCTTTTTGGAGCACATTTCCACAGCCCAGCGCTCAGCTGCGTGCGGAAGCGCTCCAAAAAGACCGGCGAGGGGCCTCGCTCAGCTGCGCTGGGCTGTGAAGCTGGATGAGCCGCCGGACCTGGAGCGCTTCCGCGCACAGCTGAGCGAGGCCCCGCGCCGGTCTTTTTGGAGGACATTTCCACAGCCCAGCACTCAGCTGCGCGTGGAAGCGCTCCAAAAAGACCGGCGCGGGGCCTCGCTCAGCTGCGCGCGGAAGCACTCCAAAAAGACCGGCGCGGGGCCTCGCTCAGCTGTGCACGGAAGCGCTCCAGGTCCGGCGGCTCGTCCAGCTTCACAGCCCAGCGCCAGCGCGCCCAGACCGGCTCAGAGATGCGCGCCGCCAGCAGCGCCTCCGCCTTGGCCAGCCTGCGCGCCTTGGAGAGCTGGGGTGCAGCGGGACGGGAGTGTCGCCGGTGGCCCGCGAGGACCGGCCATGGAAGGTGAGTGAGGGCCGGGGCGGCCGGCCAAGCGCAGCGCAGGCCTGTATCTTACCCTTCCACGCGATTGGATCCCGCCCCCAAACCCCACTCCCTTCCGCGCGATTGGCTCCCGCCCGCAAACCCCGCCCCCTTCCACGCGATTGGCCCCCACCCGCAAACCCCGCCCCCTTCCATGCGATTGGCCCCTGCCCGCAAACCCCGCCCCCTGGCTCTCGAGCATTTCAAAATGTGCACGAGCATGTCAAAATGGCTCCCGGCATAAAAAGTTTGCCGACCCCTGGTCTAGATCAGCTTCTGCTATTTGGTGGTCTTCAGATATATAAGACTAAAACTTTCATAATTCCCAGGCAGCGTGATTAGTTTATCTAGAGCAGGGGTCGGCAAACTTTTTTATGCCAGGAGCCATTTTGACATGCTCCAGGGCATTTTGACATGCTCGAGAGCCAGGGGGCGGGGTTTGCGGGTGGGGGCCAATCGCGTGGAAGGGGGCGGGGTTTGCGGGCGGGGGCCAATCGCGCACACTTAGGGCCTGCTGCCGCCATGCCCGCTGCAGTGTCCGCCGCCGCCATGCCCGCTGCCACGACTGCGCAGGCAGAGCTGCCTGTAGGCTGCCTGCCTGGCACTCCGGCTGGGGTGCAGCGGGACGGGAGCATCACCGGCGGCCCGCGAGGACCGGCCAGGGAAGGCGCGCGGGCAGAGCTCCCGTCCCGCTGCACCCCAGCCGGAGCGCCTGAGTGCCAGGCAGGCAGCTCCGCCCGCGTGCCTTCCCTGGCCGGTCCTCGCGGGCTGCCGGCGATGCTCCCGTCCCGCTGCACCCCAGCCGGAGCGCCCGAGTGCCAGGCAGGCAGCTCCGCCCGCGCGCCTTCCCTGGCCGGTCAAGATCCCTTCCCCGCCCCCAGCAGAACCAAATATGTTAAAAAGTGGGTAGGTAAAGCACGCTCCCGTAAACATCGTCACGTGGGATCCCTACCCTTCCCTGCCCCCGTCTCGACCACCCGCCGCCCCTTTCCGTTCCTTGATCTGCTTACTGCCAGCCTCGTCCTCTTCTAGAGTCACCCAGGCTCCAGCCCTCATTGTAGTGATAAACCAGCAATGTTGTAGCTTTACCTTGCTTTCAAGAGGGCTGGGTGACTCTTGAAGATGCTATTGCAAACTGGCCAGTGACGAACACGTGCACAGGGAAATCTAATTAGAAATCAGGCCGGGAGAGGAAGGTAGAAGGTGGGAGGGTCGCCCTGTCACCTGACCCCCCAGTCCAGCTCCACACTCCGGAGTGGGAGCGGACGGGAAGAAGCGGCGATTTGCTCCTGGATTTTCCTTCCCCTCCTGGTTCCCTCATGATCAGTTGAGCAGCAGCCACGCAGCAGCAGCAAGCGGGCATCTTCGACAAATTGCTCTGGAAGGGGGCGGGGGAGGTTTGGAAGAAGAAGGGAAAGAGAGGCTCGACTGCTCCAGTCGCTTCTCTTCCGGAGCCGCTCACGCCCCCAGTCCAGGCAAAGTAAAGCTGGTGGGGAATCCAGCGCGGGAGCGGGGTTTGCGGGCGGGAGCCAATTGCGCACACTTAGGGCTGTGGGGTGGAAATGTGCTGCTTTTGCACGGAGAAAAAGAGTAAGCAGAGCAGCAACGAAGAGGTTAAGGCAGGGCTTTCCAAACTTTTGCCGTTGGCGACACACCAACGGCCAGCCCACAAAAACTGGAAGCACCGGCGGCGGTGCTTCCAGGCTGTCGCTGCGGCGGCAACGGCTGCCCCTTCGAAAGGGCAGGCTCCGGGGACCCCGAAAATGCCCTCGGTTCTGGCAGGGAGGCGAAAAGCCTCACCCCACACGCGCGCACGCTGCCGGACTTCCTGGCGCACAGCTGATCGGTGCGGTGGGGGGGGACGGGGTGGAAATTCTCTGTGCTGATCAGCTGTGCGCCGGGAAGCCCTGCAGCGTGCGCGCGCGATTTTTGTCTCCCTGCTGGAACCGAGGGCATTTTCGGGGTCCCCAGAGCCTGCTCTTCCAAAGGGGCAGCGGCAGCAGCAGCGTCCTGGAACCCGGAAGCACTGATGGCCCACCACCGCCGCTGCCCCTTCGAAAGGGCAGACTCCAGGGACCCAGAAAATGCCCTCGGTTCCGGCAGGGAGGCAAAAATCGCGCGTGCAGGCTGCCGGGCTTCCCGACGCACAGCTGATTGGCGCGGAGAATTTCCACTCCGGGTGGCCTGGCAGTGCGCGCGCACGCGATTTTCACCTCCCTGCCAGAACCGAGGGCATTTTCATCAGCGCTTCCGGCTTGTCACGCGACACACTTGGGGGCCGCTGGCGACACAGTATTGTGTCGCGACACACAGTTTGGAAAGCCCTGGGTTAAGGCGATGGGCAAGTGCCCGTCGTCAAGATGGCTGCCGGAGACGGAGGCTTCCAAACTCTCGCGAGACTGTGTGAAGCCCATCCCCGGAGGAAAAAGAGAGGCTGGGCCTAGGCGGTTGCCAGGGGTATGCCCACAGCCACGCACACCATGCCCACTGCCGCGCCTGCCCCGCGACACTCGCTGCCGCGCCTGCCCCCGCCACACTTGCTGCCGCACCTGCGCCCGCCACGCCTGCCTGCGGAAGAGCCACACTCAAGGGGCCAAAGAGCCGCATTTGGCTTGCGAGCCGCCATTTCCGACCCTTGATCTAGAGAATACCAGGTTGGAGATGGATGGATGGATGGATGGGTAGGTAGGTAGACCAACAGATCAACATACAACATACATACAGTACATAATATACCTTCATAACACATGCACCTCAGAACAGTATTCATGGGTCATGTGTTCTCCACTGCTTTGAGATTTCTTTTAATGGGAAGGGGTTTAGAAGTGTTTTAAATAAAATAAATGTTAAAAAAATAAAACAAATTCCATGCATATTAACAGCAGCACATACATTAAACTAGGGTTTTTCAAACTGGGTTCTGTTTGAATTTGATGGGGCTCCCTGAGAAACTAAGAGCAAAAAGCCCCCACAAATAACTTAAATATATAAAGTTGCATAAATAAATTATACACACAAATTTTGTTTTATTGGCAGTTGTTTTTTTTACCTAGAGCTTTGCCTCTTGATCAGGGATTCCAAGAATTTTTTTAACAGGTTCTGCAGCCTGAACAATTTTGAAAACCCCTGCCCTCTATTATATGGCACATAGCCAAGTTTAAGCTGGAACATATATTTAAATTATGTTTTACATATTCCTGCATCAAATAGCATGTTAATTACATGCACTACTGTAATATGCCTGCATATACTTACAATTGTTTGATCTTCACATGCACCATCTGGAATAAACCATGTTACACTCCCATTTAATACAGATCATGCTACCAAGAGTCAATTGTGAGCTATAACCCCATGTATTCATATGTTTTCAATTCAGCTGTAAAAAGGTTTCTCTCTTACGTGATATTTTTCTCTCTTCTGTATCAGCATCTTGAAGGCTTCCTTTGTTGAAAGTTACACCTCACTTTTCTCACAGAGAAAGAGATGAAATAATGCATTCTAGCAGACAGTGTGAGATTGTGCACCACACTTCGTAGAAATGGCTTTCCCCAGAAATCTGCTTTGACTACACCATATGTGGTGACAACGATCTGCCTGCCAAAGCAGGCTTTAGTGTGCTAGTTGCTACTTACCTGCATGAGATACACAAAACACTTAAGTCATAACATGTTCAAGTCCCATGCACCTCCTCAACTGGCATATTGTCATATGATACACGTATGACATGCATGTTTTTGTCTGTATTGTACAACTGGCTGTGAATTGCATACTGAGCGTGTAAATGGTGACAGTAAGGATCTTCTACACAAATAGGCATGAAATACAGGGAAAAAACAGGTTGTAGGAGAGGAGACAGGATGGAAAGTCAGGGTGGGAATTGCTTTGGCAGCAAAGGGGTCTTTCAGGTTAAATCCCCGCTCCTCTATACAATCTGTGATCCGTATAATGATCAGCCTTTCTTTCTGGAGGATAATAAATGCATTTTTTAAACCTGCCAACTTTTTCTTTCTCTCTTAAGCAGGATATGCCCTTTATTTTTTTCGCCCTGCATTTTACATATTCTGGAATGATTGGGGTTGGGAGGAGGGTATATATAGATGCCAAGCAGGATTATAAAGTTAAGCAACTATAGATCAGTTGACATAAAGGGTGCCCCCCCTCTAAATTAGGCAAAATATATGTGTCTGGGAGAAAGTTTTTTTTAAAAAAAATAGCCTTTTTTCTGACATTCTACTTTTGGATCAAGATGGATCTTTTATTTGGGGGAACCATTCCCATCTGGGACGGTAACAAATCCAGGCCAGATGTGTCCACGGGGTGGGGAGCCAAAAAACTCAAGATGGTGGCCACAACCGTGTGATTGAAGCCCCACTCCTTTTTTACGTGCGCTGTGACACACTTAAAAGAGACGGGGCTTCGATTCACATGGTTGTGGCCACCATCTTGAGTTTTTGACCACCCCCCTGGGGATAGCCATGATGGGCCACAGATGGAGAAGGCAAAGCAGAGGGACCTGTACTCCTTAGTTTCTGCTTCCTCAGAACAGATTGTGCTTTGCAAATAGGAAAAGATAGGGGGAAATGATGACCTCTGCTGCTCATCCCTCTAGCAATGCTGTGAGAGCCTGTAGGGTGTAATTTCTGAAGTGCTGGGCCACAAGTAGAAAATCAGAGCTCAGACTGCTGCTTAGAGGGTGATGTCATTAGAATAAAAGAGGGACAGGCCTATTTCAACCAAGTATGGTTCCTTCAAGAAAAGATAGGATAATCACATAAAGAAAAAAAGTAGATAAAAATAGCCATGAATTGGCAATAAATTTGATGTTATTAGGCTAATTGATTAGAGTGGCGTGGATTGAAAAAGATCATAGTCCAAGGATTCATGGATCTCTAAGCTTAAAATAAGGTATCTGTAATGGTATGTGGGAAAGACCTTGGGAGATGGGGCAAAGAGATGCTGCCTAGGGAACAGTCAGATAAGAGAGGGCCTAGCCCGCAGCTGCATAATGGGTGGAGCAAGAGGCTCAGAAGGGACCCTCCCTAACTTCTCAGGCTGTAAAGGAGACAGCGGGAGATTTGTACTTTGACTTTATTTATTTATTAAACAGATTTACATAAGGCCGCCCAACTCACACATGGTGACTCCAGGCGGCTTACAGAATTAAAGACTTGCAAGATTCTGTTAATGTAGCCTTACAATAAAGTAGAATTAGCTCATCTGGTTGTGTTTCCTGTCTGGTCTACCTGGGAAGACTGACATCAATCTTGCAGTCTGTGACTTAATATTAGTTAAATGCTGTTTTAATTAAAACAAAATAAAACCAGAGTGCCCCAGTTTGGACCTAACAACCAGGATCTCTGCAGCTGAGGAGGAAATGGGAATGGAGGAGAAAAATCTGCTGCTTCAGAAATCATGATTATGAAACCGCAGTTTTTTAAATGCAGCTAACATTGGGGTAAATGGAGCAGATCTGAATCAGTGTAAAGTTATATGAAGCATAGCAGAAAGTAGCTCTTTTCCCCTGTATGCTGTTGAGATTGCCCGACAGAGTTCCTTTGAGTCTTAAGTGGACTTATCGTTCGTTCATTCATTCACTCACTTCTCTCATCTCTCTCCTTCCTTCCTGACAGCACTCCCCACAGGCTATGAGAAGTCCCACAGCCTGAACAGCATTGCTGGTCTACCTCCATCTCCAGCACCCCCTCCTTTTGGCTCACCTGGTTCCGTCCGACGTCCTCGCTCGCCCATCCCTTCCATACTCTAGAGACACACCAGGGATGCTTGGGGTTAGCTTGTATGTTTGTTTCTTTAAAAAAAAAAGAAGAAGATGAAGGCAAAGGAAAAGGAAAAAAAAAAGGTAATGCCAAAAATAGGGGGCGGAGTTAAAGGAAAAGAAAACAATATCTGCCAAATGCATTGGAACACGTGAAATGCAGGAGACACCATGCAGGTGGTGTTGCACTAAATTTGCACTTTCTGGAGCATCCATGAGAATTCTGAGGCCTGAAGCCTTCGGTCCCCGTAGCTTTGAATGAGGAGTACAGCTTAAGCATCTACTGAGGGAGTAAGGGTGAGGGATGGTTTGCTCTGAAAATCCAAACGATCCAAAAGCAGGAGAGGAAATGTGTGAAAGACAGACCTTGCAGGAAAGGCCCAAGGCCCTCCTGTCTGGATTCTCTGCATTCCTTCCCCTCGTCAACCTTACCAGACTGCACAGTATTTCTCTGGCCCTGGCTTGACAGTTTCTCTCTTTGTTTAATGCTCTTTCCCTTTTCATCCTCTTACTCAGGACTTTAATGAGCCATAGAGCCTTCCGTCTTTCATTTCTTTCTTTCTGTTTTGTGTCTCTGGGTCTGCCCACTGTAATCTCTGTTTGGTTTCTCTGTCCCTCCTAACCTATCTCTGAACTTGTCCCATAGAAAATCTATCCCTCTGTTAAATCTCTCCCCATGACTGACATGCATCCAGTCTCCCTATCTGTCTCTCTCTTACTCTCCTTATTTCCTTAATGAGTGGTTCTGGTTCTTTAAACACATGGACCCTCCACAGTCCCTCTGAAGAAGGCCACCCCACTCACCTGCCTTGGGCCTTCTGTCTTTCCTTGGAATTGTTCTTCTGTTTTGTGCATGGATCTTCCATCAATCACAAGCAATAAGGTCAGATGCTCCCTTCTGCCTGGATGCATGATAACGACTTTCCTATGATGTAGATAATCCAAGATTAACCAAGTTCCCACAGATGAAAGAGCTGAGGGTAAGCGCAGAGACCAGGATGGGGTCGGGGGAGAAGGCAATTCCAGCATCTGATTAGGCTTGAAGGAGAAGCTTAGAGGACCATCCTTCTTCTTTTGCCTCTCTCTCTCTCTCTCTCTCTCCTCTCTTCTGTTTCGTTTCTTTCTTTTTCTGCACACAGAAAATGACAATGGAGCACTCCTTGTTGAGGTTGGTGCTTTCACTGTGATTTTTTTTCCTGTTTCCATCCAAAGTTGGGATGGGATGCTCTTTTGATCTCATTGCAAAAAACAAAAAACAAGAGTGGGGAAAACAAAGAGAAATGAGAACAACCACCAACAGAATGCAGGAAAAAGAAATCTATTTTTCAACAGAAAAAGAATAGTATAACCGCGGGATCAAAGAATTTGTCGGCGACTGCAACGAGGGGGAGATACCTTCCCTACGTTTCTTCTGGAACAACAAAATACGGGACATGTCATTGAGCACTTGAGTATGGGACACATGGTTTTTTCAAAGCAGTGCTGCTGATACAGACAAAAGCGTAAGGAATAGCACCACCGAGCTAAACTATTTAGAATCTGCATTTTCCAAGCCAGCATGTATTTGCATGTGATACTGTAAGCGACAATATTTAATGTTATATGCAAAAGCAAATGAAAAAAAATGACAAAAAAGAACTACAAAAAAGCAAAAAGAGGTATATTTTCCTTCAGGACTTGCAATCCCCTGCAACAACAAACATCACCAAATTTAGCAACTACCCCGTCCCCCTGGCCTGTTTCCATCCTTCAAGGGGGTAAGAAGCACTGCATATTGTAGGAGCTGGATGTATCCTAAAGGGCTTTTTCCTTCCCTGGGCGTATGTCACGGATGGGGATAAGATGCCGGCAGAGCGAGGCCTCTGTCCTAGAGCAAAATCTAAGGGTCTCCTGTTTGTAAGCAGATGTCCATATGATCTGAAACAATGTAAGGGAGAACAGTAGGGTGTGCGCATTGCTAACTCACATAGTAAGTTCTAGAGGAAAAGTCGGTGCAGAGGCAGCAAAGGCTGGCAATGTATTATGCGGACATTGAGAAAGTAGCTTGGAGGGAGTATAGAAGGCAGTAAATTGGTCAAGCTGGGAATAGGACATTGAGAAATGTTGTACTACAATCCCTGTATATAAAGGCGTTGTCTTTAGCTGATATATATTTTAGCACAGGAATTCTGTTTCATCCGAGTGGTGTCATACTCAAAGCAGCGTGTTCCTTTTGTAGATGTTATCTTATTGGAGGCAACCAACCTTCAGTGCCTCAGCTTCCATTCAAAACCTGTTTTCCTAGCAATTAATTGTAGGAGAAAAATTAAGCACCTCAACATGGTTCAGAAATATACACAACCAGTCTGGTTACCGTTTTGTTTTTGTTTGTTTTTTAATGAGTGATAAGATTTGCAGATTTGCACAGCTCAAGTTTTCCAATGAATGCACTTTTGAGGAATGCAAAATACCATGTTTTGCAAAGACGCTCAGGACTGAAGAGTGAACTGTTGGCAGCATGTTAGTTTCTTGCAGTTTTTAAAAAGAATTTCTTAAGTCTACCAAGCCTGTGGGAACAGTTCTGGAGCTTGACTGTACCAACAATGTCTGTCACAGGCAGGCTGACCACTTTGGCAGCAAAATATATCTGGCATATTATCAGAGTGTGAATTTAGCTGGGAGAATTGTAACTGGAGCAACATGGCTCATTCCATAGGCAGTCTAAAAATGTAGCTTTCTAAGGCCAAATATCACAAGTAGCTGAAGCAATAGTTGTCCCATTGTCATGCATTGTTCCTCTTGCGTCTTGTTGACAGGGTTTTCATTGACGGGATACAGGCAATGAATGGCACAGACCAAGCTATTCTGTGGTAGCAGCTACTCAACAGTGGTCCAATTGATCGATATGTTATTGGTCCATGTAAAGTCTGTGAACATGGCTAACTGCATCACAACTTCATCAGCATCCAAATGGCTTCTTAGCAAAGGGATGACTATGTCCATTAAATAACCCTCTTTATGACCTTATGGTTAAAATAACCAGCACCAGTAGCTACATGACATTATTGGGGGGTGTTCAGCGCTAGAGAGCTAATAAGTGATCCAAAGGGCCCCTAGAAGCACTTCCAGTATAGGTTTGATTCTTTTTTTTCTTTCTTTTTTGGTCATATTTCTGCTCTGCCTTTCCATCTCTTCCACAGCACTTCCAAACACCCCACAAAGTGTGATGGTACAATTTGCAATATTCAAGAAATAGTAGAAAAATTAAAACACAAAGTACTTTTCTCTTTTGTTAGTTATATTAGAAAAAACATTGTTTAGCTTAGACCAGTGCTTCTCAAACTTGGCAACTTTAAGACATGTGGACTTCAATTCTCAGAATTCCACAGCCAGCAATTCTGGGAGTTGAAGTCCACATGTCCTAAAGTTGCCAAGTTTGAAAAACACTGGCTTAGACCATGGATATTTAAACTGTAGTTTTTCTCTCCAGCTAATGGCTACCACGTGTTAATAGATCAAAGGAGCCACCATAGTGAAGAGTTAAGAGATAAAATGGCATAGACTTTTCTCACATGCCATCAGATCAAAAGAATTCACGATCTAGGTCTATGCTTATGTGTTATTATTTCAATTGAAACTTGAAAAGGCCTTGCTTTCTTGAAGTGTTTGGCCTAATGCCCAATCTACATCAGCACTTGTAAAAACAAAATGCTAGCCTTCCCTATCAGAGTAGCAATCTTTGTATAAAAGAAGGATGATAAAACAAACTGAAAGTGAAAGGAGGATGAGATTGAAATATTTATGGACAGAAAACTGCTAGAGACAAAACCAGTATTTGAATAATACTATCTCTGCTTAGTGAGATACAGACATGTAGACTCTTTGTTTCTCCTTTCTTATTGTTCCATAATACAAATCTGGAAGTCTTTAATAACTTCCTTCCTTCCTTCCTTCCTTCCTTCCTTCCTTCCTTCCTTCCTTCCTTCCTTCCTTCCTTCCTTCCTTCCTTCCTCTGAATTAGGAATTTCTAGTTATGTCTCTATGAGACAAACAAGGTTCTTAAATTAATGTAAAGAGCTGGAAATGAGTGAAAGTGTTTTTTGGCTTATTATGCTATGTTTGTATGAGGGGAAAGAGTAGCTAGTGCTTTTGCTTAGGCTATTTTTTAAATTGTTCCCATTGACAACAATTTTTGACTGGCAAAATTTATGGAAGGGGTTATAACGTACTGAAGGTTGCTAAATTGATGAATGAGTGTGTGTGGCTGTGTATGAGTGTAACTTGTTTTTATAACAATAAAATTGGTCTCCAATAGATATGAGGAATATCTGGAATTGATTTTGCAATAAAGGAATTTAATAAACATGAGATGCAGAGACAATTGGATGAATATCCATTAGATTAAAATATAATAACAATTGTTTGACATTGTTTTGCAAATTTATACTTGCAAAACCTTCAGGCTTGTTCACTGCCTTCTTTTCTTCTTCCTGCACATGAGGACCTCTAAAACCTGCTTTTTAAACTAACCATGGTTCCCTATTATATCTCAACTTGGAAATCATGGTTGCTCTAGCTGGACTTTGTTAAAACCCATCAGATAAGTTTAGATGTGATAGGAAATTGCGTTTTGTTCAAAAGCAAGTGTTTCAGAGCTCCTTGAATTTACAAGACAGAATGGGGAGAAGGAAGGATGCAAATCTCATTGTACAAAAAATATTTTGGCATTGCAACTGAACCAGGCAGGAATTTATTGAAATATATATTTTTTTGGCCAGGTGTATTTTCATAGCTTCGAAAGCATCAGTTTTTCAGCGCTCAGCCTTCCTTATGGTCCAACTCTCACAGCCATACATTACTACTGGAAAAACCATAGCTTTAACTATACGGACCTTTGTCGGCAAGGTGATGTCTCTGCTTTTTAATATGCTGTCTAGGTTTGCCATAGCTTTCCTCCCAAGGAGCAAGCGTCTTTTAATTTCATGGCTGCAGTCACCGTCTGCGGTGATCTTGGAGCCCAAGAAAATAAAATCTGTCACTGCTTCCATTTCTTCCCCTTCTATTTGCCAGGAAGTGATGGGACCAGATGCCATGATCTGGGTTTTTTTAATGTTGAGTTTCAAGCCAGCTTTTGCACTCTCCTCTTTCACCTTCATCAAGAGGCTCTTTAGTTCCTCTTCACTTTCTGCCATTAGGGTGGTATCGTCTGCATATCTGAGGTTGTTGATATTTCTCCCGGCAATCTTAACTCCGGCTTGTGATTCATCCAGCCCGGCATTTCTCATGATGTACTCTGCATATAAGTTAAATAAGCAGGGTGATAATATACAGCCTTGTCATACTCCTTTCCCAATTTTGAACTGCTGGAGAAGACTCTTGAGAGTCCCTTGGACTGCAAGGAGGTCAAACCAGTCAATCCTAAAGGAAATCAACCCTGACTGCTCATTGGAAGGACAGATGCTGAAGCTGAAGCTCAAATACTTTGGCCACCTAATGCGAAGAGAGGACTCACTGGAAAAGACCCTGATGCTGGGAAAGACTGAAGGCAAAAGGAGAAGGGGACGGCAGAGGATGAGATGGTTAGATAGCATCACCGATGTAATGAACATGAATTTGAGTAAACTCCGAGAGACAGTGGAGGACAGGAAGGCCTGGCGTGCTATGGTCCATGAGGTCACGAAGAGTCGGACACGACTAAACAACTGAACAACAACAAATTTTCATAGCTTACACATACAGGCATGTAGCTCTAGGAAGTGTTAAATAAGAAAGCACTAAAAATGATCATCCGGTTTCTACAACTTGTTCCTTGTCTCATTAAGTTATTGCTCCTAGACTTGCTTGGAGAATAAAGTATGATAATTAAGTTCAGTGGTAGAAATAGATTATTACTGTATTTTTAAACCCCAATTGTCTATCCAAGCATAATTAGAATTGGTAAATAGACATAATAATACAAATAACAAAATTAAATTAACTGCCCATCATAGCATATTGAAATCCCTCAATTAAGAAAAAGCTGTATGGCTAATTGAAACAAAATTGTCCTGAAAGCCAGTAAAGATGAAGAACATTTTAGTACTTTGATGAAATAGCAAAAAAGTTCCTGCCACATGTATTCATTTATCTCTTGAACGTGCCCTAAATTCTACATTATACCCTAAACGGCATGCCCTAAATTACACATTATTTCATAGGCAACTATCATCTCACTGAATCAGTCCAAAATCAGTTCCAAGGTCCTCTATATTTGAAGGCTGCTTCAAAGTGGCATTAGATGCAACCAAAATGTCATGTCAATAGCAAGCACATTTTAAAAGTTTTGATTCTAATATATCCACTTCCTTGTTTTTGTAGTCTAGGGTGCTTGTTAAGAACTTTAGAGATAATCAACAAAACATAGTCCATATTAATTATATCGTAAATCTGGCTCTCCTTAATATTTGGAATGTGTTGTGGTTATCATAACTTATAGGCTGACATAGACTAGTTTAATTCATTACAGACAATTTGTTTTATCTTTTTTATTGAATATATTTTTCAAGTATCTTTGATCCAGCAATAGTGGAAATTCTGTTAAAAATCAGTAGATCTTTATTCCAAGAAAATGTTAGTACACAAATAAAACCTTATTTTGTGGTCCTGGAATTCAGGTAAATTAAAGCCGTCTTCAGATGATGGAGGAAAAGAACATCATCTGTACTTGAGCTCACAGGCAAGCAAGAATCTAAAGTGAGTATGTGACGACATGTGGCTCTACAAAGTTGTAGTCTCCAGAGAATTGAGAATTAGGTTTCTAATAGAATGCAACCAGGTTCAAATCAATATGGCTGCACCTTGTATGAGAATTTCTCTATCAGCCTGGGAAATTGGAGTTTGAGGGAGCCAGGCTGTTTCTTCTTCTAGCAGAAAAAGAGGGCTCCTGCCTTCTAATATTGCTAACAATGTCACAAAAATTATTCTGGCAATGAAATATGGCCCTTAAAATCCATGGAGGCCTTCTCATGATATTAAATACCAGCAATGACATGTAAACCCTGGGTTATACTGAGGCTACTGTATAAATCTATGTCTGTACTGTCCCACTTTAGACACTTTAGCTCTACAGGAGAACCTACATGCAAAAGAAAAGAAAAAGGGTCAGCACCAAAAAAACTAAGTGTTAAGTGGAAGGATTTCTAGCCAACTCTCTTTCTGCACATTTCAGTTTCCTATTTGCAGGGATTTGTTTGTAGAGCATATTACTGTAAAGAACACGTTCTTCATCACAGAATATTTCCATAGCTGATGAAAGTATACAGAATTGCATATGATGGAGATGATTAGCCAATTTGCTCTGAAACTTTTATTTTTCATAAAAGCTTTCTGTGCCCATACAAAAAGAGAGAAAGAAACTTTAGCGGCCCACCACACCCATCTTACATACTATGCAAATATTTCCCTGCGTCAGTGGGTGCACATTGATCTCACCCCCTCCCCAAACTTGCTCTCTCCCAATGATGGAAGCTCCTTATGCAATGATTTCTATGCAAAATAAACAAATAAAAATGTAAAAACTGGCTAGATTCAGGAAGGCAGTTGGAAGCATAGGAAAAACCTGGGAAGGATGGATTAATGCACACTACTATAAAAAATGTTCCCTTTTGTGGTGCATTTTCCACCTATCTACTTCCAAGCTGGGAAAATGGGGACAGTTGTTAAGCTGGTCATATTGACCCATATATCTCTTTGAAGGACATGCAGTTTCCAGTGTATATTATGGTATGATTGAGGAGATGGGGAGGCATTTAAGAAAGGGCTGCTCTTGACAAAAGCTGTTAATATGGCTGTTTTGTCTTCTCACTGTCTGGATGCTCTGAACAACTAAGAACAAAAGTCAAGACAGTGGGCTTTCTAAACCAGAGATTCCATCAGCAAAAGGCTTCTCTACAAATCATGTTCATATTAACTATGGGTTTTTTTTCCAAGAGCTCCTTTCCTCCCTTCAAAAGGTGGATGCCGGAAGAGGATGGGGCTGCTTCGTTTGAGAATTCTGCTGTGTTGCCATTCTGCACTTTACATACTACCCCCTTCCCACCCCATTTACCAGGGTTGGAGTGCAATTTCCTTTAGCAACAGTTTCATTGATTTTAATTGCTTTCATTTGTATAATTTGATTCGGCTGGTTTATCAGAGTTGATTGGCGTGTTTGCGGAGTACAGATTGTGGCCCATTTCGCCAGGATTGTGCCACTTCAGAAGTGGGTTGGTGGAAGGCAGGTTGCCCAGGCTTGTAAATAGTTATTCTCTCCTCTGGCTTAGTAACATTGTCAGGCAAGGGAATTTTGGAAATGGGTTAAAATAGGTCCTTGATTTTTCTTGATTACATTAGTAACATGCATGAGAATGTTAGCTAATAATAATTTTTATGGCTTAGCAACCTGTCTGGACTTGGTCTGCGTATTTGAATGCAAGCCCATATCAAAAACTATTGTTGGTAGAAAATTAGCAAGTCAGGTAAATAGGCTAATCCAGGGCTTTCCAAAGTTTTTCCCGCGGCGACACACCAACCGGCATTGGTGTGTCGCCACGGGAAAACCCAG
Source organism: Charina bottae (assembly GCA_023362775.1). NCBI lineage: Eukaryota > Metazoa > Chordata > Lepidosauria > Squamata > Charinaidae > Charina > Charina bottae. The sequence goes on along the minus strand of JALMGJ010000011.1, from coordinate 23,424,390 downwards.
AAGTGCGGCAGTGCACAAAAACCCGGAAGCGCTGCTGCTGCTTTCGGGTTTTGCGCGCTGCAGTTGGTGTGTCGCCGCAGTTTGGAAAGCTCTGGGCTAATCTATAAGCTTGACATGGTAGGGGAAGAAAACATCCTTGTTGCAAGCAAGAATTCTATAGTCACTGATTGCATTCAGAACTGGTGCAGGCCCAGGAGAGTTCTAACATCTGTCTTTTGCAAGTATATAATTGGCTCTGAATAAGTAGCTTGAGATAACATTTTTATAGAATTGATATGGGGTATATCTGTACCATTTAAAGATCAGTATCACTTTCTTTTATGTACTTTCACTCTTCTTTTGGAGTATTTTTTTCCTTGACAAGATGAAAAAATACCCATTTTGTATGAAAAATTATGATAGCAACACGAACATTGCCTTGCTTTTCCATTTAAGATATTTTCATTGGAATCGTTTTCTTTCTTGTGCTCTTTTTGATTTTTCTGGAGAAGTCATTGGTCACTTACATGACAATAGAAACATTTTGGGCCTCCTCAAATGTTTGGATGTCTTTTAATTGTGGACACTTGTGGTTGCTTAATTCAATATCACTGAGTTAAGAAAAGAAAGAATTTTCATTTTTAAAAACTAATTAATACCATGTAGTCTACTTGCAAGAAATGAACCCAAGGAGTTTTGCGTTTTGTTTTTTTAACTGTTCCAAATCATGGAGAAAAGTAATAAATTTAAAATAGGAACTTTTCAATAAGAAATATGTGGAAATGCTAAATGTCACTAATATTTTCCGCATGTCAAATACTTTGGTTATCATTGCACTTGAAAAATAGAATATTGAACATTTTTTCAAATTTTTGACATTTCTGACCCTCTATCACAATAGAAATGTACTTTTGAATTCAAATTTAAGCACAACGTTAAAAATCATGAAATGTGTTACAATGCTTTTTCTGAGATGTTTAGAAAATCAATGAATTAAATGACAGCAACATTTTAAATAAACAGTGTTTGAACTTGCCACAACATGCTAATTTTTCCATTTTTGGTATGCAAGAGACCTGTTGCTGTTATTAAAATTTGCAGTTACAGATTTTACAATTTTACAAATGAGGGTTGGATATTTAAAAATTTGAAGGATGCCATAGGTCCTGAAGAATGCCCTGCTAAGGTTCTCTCTGTCCTTTTGGTTTAGAAAAGAGATGTGAAGGGGGAAAAATGAGGAAAACTGGAATAGTATTAATGAATACTAATTGGGGAGAGGGGTCCAGTTGTGGTAGATCTTCAGAGAAATATACTGCTGTGAGTTCACAATGTCCAGCTCAACAAAGACTATGGCTTTAATTGTGTCTTGAAAGAGAGTGAACATTCCACCTGGGCAATTTAATTTCTACTTGGATATTTGTGTATGCGTGTGTATGTATTGACATATCAAAGGCATGTTTGTGATAGTTATCCGCTGCCTATTGCTTATGTATGGTTATGGGTAAGTCTTCTTTTCAATCAGAATACATCACTGTTGCCTCAGAAACTCATAAATAATACCTCTGGGTATGCATAGAGTGCCTTTCCTGCACTAATAAGAATCACCCATCTCCTGGGACCCTTGATTCTCCTCCTCCTCATAAAAAAGGGAAGTACAGCTTACATGGTGAATCTGTATGTTTTAGGCTGGGACAATCTTGGCAAAAATGATCGTGTTTGGGTATATTCAAATGCTCTAAGTCTGGAAGAATCTTCCGCCCGCGCTCCAATTTAAGATAGATAATGCTACTTGTTGCTTTGTTAAGAGAAAGTGTGTATCGTACTGAACACACACGGACAACGACAGCAGCAGATTTACCTCTTTCCTTTGTACTTTGCATAGATGGATAAAGAAACGGGGAAGTGGCCGAGGTTCCGAATAAGACATTTATCTTATTCCAAACTCTGATTGCAAGCACAGCAGCTCCTGGGTGAGGAATTTGCAAGGGAAAGGCATCCTACACACATTCAGAGGTACTCTTTATTCCAGTGGGATCTTGCAAGAGAAAAAAGAATCGGGTTTAACAATAGAGAAGCAGCTACTGGGGCGAAACAGCAGCCAGCTCCAGGAAAGCCCTCGTGTGGGCCTTGCGTGTTATTCCTTTGTCCTTTTTCGTCCTCAGCAAATCACCAGATACAAATGCAGCCTAATGGTTGAGGTCTAGAACTTGGATCAGGAATACAGTGTCAAGCTGCCAGGGGTGGGGGGAATACCATTTGAACAATATTTCCTCCAGTCAAAAAATTCCAGAAAATTAGACTTTTCTTTAAACATGGGAGGAACCAGCACAGTCCCAAAGTTTCATTTTTTCCACTTGAGCTTATTTTTATTTTCACCGGGGATAATGTTCAAAACAAAAGTTCTCCTTCACAGTGATTGATATAACCCATGGTCCTGTTGCACAATCTTTCATTCACGTCACTTGCCGCGTTGAGATGGCATTGCAGCTGTTAAGTGGGGTAGTAGCGTATGGTGGGTACTAATGGATCTGTCCATGCATATTTGAATCATCCATACGTAGCTTCTGCATTCTCCTGCCAGCAGTTTATGGCTCAATACCTCTGAATTCATACATTTCTAGCCATTGCCCACCCAGTCCGAGACCTGCTGGTGCCCGAGGCAGAACAGAAGTCTACTGACCTTTATTGTGTGCTAGAATATGCTGCCAGAGACAAGTAGCTTCAGCCGTCTGATAACATGTAAGGTAAAGTCAAGCCTTATAGGATGGAAGAGCTGGCCATGAATGACTAAATTTTCCATTCAGATCTTTCTTTAGGAATGTTTTAGATTTGTACGCCATCTAAGAATGGAAGGGTTTTGCTAAATCCCTTCTCTTTGTTGCCAGATTAGCCGTAGCTTTCCATTCTACCCAATGAATAAAATTTTGTCTAGTAGTAGACTAAAGTCACAACCAGAAGTTGTTCTCATAAGAATCAGGCTGTTTTCTAACAAATATTTTCTTTAGCTCTGTCAATCCCCTGCTACATGAAAAAACCCTGTATTTGTGTGTCTATGGGGGTAACTGACTGGCTGTGTCTGCTACAAGACAATCTCTCCTCACCTTTGCTAACCTAGATGCCTGCCTTTAGGTACATTCCCAAGGTGGATAGCAGGTGGTGGACCTTAAGAGAACAATGCCCTGCTCTTGCCATGTCTAGGGGTAATGTGAAGTCTTAGAAGGAGAAGGAAGAATAGACAATATGGTCAGAAGAGACTCCTAGGATTCTAATACTGTCTTTCTAGCAGTGCTTCTCCCCAGTGTTGTATGAAATTAGGAGCAAGGGTGGAAATAAAATGGAGGAAAGACGGGTGATTTTAGACTCAGGAAAGATTGGGTTTGGGTGGGTGGGGAATGGAAATGTGATTTTTGCCCCATTGCTGATGTGGCGGTGAGGCTTATGTTTGGCAAATGTTGGTGCCAAAAGTTGGTGAAGATGGGTGGGCTCAGGGACGATGGGGGAGGGACACAGAACTATTTTTTCAAAACAGATGTACTATAGTGATTATAATTTTAAAAAATTGAAATTGATGCTATTTTTTCATAAATCCCTTTTCTCCCCATCCAGTTGCTGGAGCAACATTTTAAAAAAAAACCTGTAATGGAGGCAAAAGGATTTCCCACGGGGGCAGAGAAGGGGAGGAGAAACATCAAGGATGCAGGTGGTGAAAGCAGAGTGGCGTTCTTTTGCCAAAAAAATATGTATGAGAAAGATTTCTTTGTGATTTTCGCAGTGTTTTTCTCCCAAATGAAATTATTTCTTCTGCTCACACTGAGCAAAAATATTAAACCAGGTCAAGAGGACAAAAATGTTTTATAGTTTTTCTAATTCAAGAAAAAAATGAAACTATTAACTTTTACTCCCTGAAAATATACAATTTAAATAATACTTATTTATGTTTAATCCCCAATCAGAAGCTTTAATACAGAAAGCTCTATTTTAATGCCTTGAAACTTGAATGTACATTTTACTTCCTTATTCAATGTAGGTGATTCAGAATCCTCCAAAATAAATCATGTTCCAATCATTCAATTTTCAGAAATGTCAACCTTTTTAAGAAAAAAAAAAGCATTTCTTTGATTATTCTAAAAATGAAATCAGATGGGAAAAATTAAATATGTCAAGAGGGATAGTTAATTGGGGCAATTAACTGTTTTCTTCTACAGATGCAAACGTCAGGATCTTTATTCTGCTTGATAGCCCGTGGTATTTCCTTCCTTCACGTAGAATTGATGTGCCAAAAATGTTTAGAATTCTTAAATGTTAAATTATTAACTGTTGGGGAGGGCATTTGAGGGAGGGGGCTGGAGAGTCAAGGGAACAAAATTCAAGTTTGTATTAATGTATTGGATCCTCCGTTTTGTCCCCCTCATTCCATTATTTGTTTACCCCTGACATGAAACACCACACACGCACGTACCCCAGTGCCCATTCTTCTTCATTCTAGAGGAGTCGCCGTGTTCATTTTTTGCCAAACAAAATCTCATTTTGATGCATTTGAAATTAAATCGTAATTTAAAATTAAGATCATAATGCAAATTCATATTGGTTATATTTATGGTGATTAACAATGGTGGCTTCCCCAAATGTATTTTAGTCTGGTGAAGAGTGTATGCTGCCCCTTTTACAGGATTACAAGTTCCCTGCTAAAAAGGGGAAACTATTTAACCTGTTTAAATATCTGATTTGGATATGTTCAAACAATTTTATTGTAGCAGGGGCTTTCAGGGGTAGTAGATTATTACCTTCACCTCCATAAAATTGTTTAATTTTCAGGGTGTCACAAGAACAATTTTCATTGTTGTTGTTCGCAGCTCCTTACCATCTATTCTCATCCTCTACCTTCCTCTTGAAGAAACTTTCTAAGGACTGAAATGTTATTCATATTCATTTTCACACACTCTCAAATCATTCTGGGTTCCAAAGAGAGATGCAACATGTTTTCTCTCCTGGATATCCCAGCTTGCGTTGAAGATAAAAAGAATGACCAGAATAGAGGCTTCTTTAAAAAGGAAAGGAAGGAGTTGATGGGATCCAGTTAGATACAGCCACTTCAATCCAATTCATTTCAAACAATATACTTCCCAGAAGATACGTACATCACAGAAGCAAGGCATATTTCACCAGACTTAAGAGCATATCTATCTTCTGTCACATTCCAGTTGAGCCAATTTAGCTGCTTCTAAGAACCTGACCCTGTGTTTAGTACCATTGCCTGCAAGAGGGCTCTTAATAGCAACTTGATCAGCAGTGATTGGCAGTTGGCAGCTGTCATCTCCATGTAATGAAAAGCTTCACTTGGCGTTCTTGGTGCTCTCTGAGCTTGGTTGTTGGCTTGCAGACGTTTCATTACCCAACTAGGTAACATCATCAGCACACTGATTGTTTTTCTGTTGTGGCTCCCCTCACTATCAAATAATGCTGGGAATTATAGTTCAAGCATAGCAAAGAGAGTCTAAAACCCTCTTAACAACATTCTGAGGGTAAGCCAAATTCTACTTCTTGGAACTCCTTGGGAGAAGCCATGGCTATTAACTCAACTCATTACTGGCTTGGGTTTATGGTGCATTAATGTCTGGGTAACATTAATTATCCCAGTCATTGTTCCATAATCAGTATTCAAACTTGGGGCAATACACAGAGGTGTGTAGCCCATGCATTTACGCACAATCAACACATCTATGCAAAGCATGGGCTGATAACTCCAACATTTGCCTACATAATTTTGATTTACTGTACATCATCAAGGCCTATTCATACTCTAAACTTAACCTTGGTTATACAGAGTTCTGCTGTCATGGCATCTTTCAAAGAATTCTTGGAGTTACAACTTTGTAAGGATTCTAAGACCGCTTTGTTTGAGATCTCCCATTTCTAATCATAGGACTACCATTCTCAGATTTCTCTAGAGAAAAGTAATGACTGTTGAACCAGGTTTCAGTTCTCTGATGCTGACAGTGCCCTTGTTCCACACATACGCACATGGATGTATGCACGTGTGTGTGTACCTGTATGTATTCATACACCGAGTAAAAAAACAAAGAGAATAGGAAACTACCTGATAATGAATTTGTCCATTAATCCTTCTCAGTCAGTGTTGTTGACCTTGAATGATAGCAGATACCCAGAGTTTGCAGCAAGGGTTCTTTTCTAGCCCTAGCTATAGCTGAATCTGGGAAGTGAATCTGGACTCTCTTGCATCACAACATTGTGCTCAACCACTTTGCTCTGACCTTCCCAATAGCAGACATGCTCAACATGTACACTATATAAGGGGATGCATATTCATACAAAGCAGGCCATCAGTTCCCTATTTTGCAACTGTCTGTTATCAACGGTTTAATGTTCTAGCTGCTGGGCTACAAGGAGAGGAAGGCAGCCATTTTGGGCCGCACTTCGAGAGGTTGCTTTTGGCCCTCTTTCAAAGACATTTATACAGCTTGTTCTTCATCAAGCTCTGCACATGCTCTCTTAATAGCAGAAATACCTCCAGGTCAATCTCATACAGAAAGCAATAAATCAGTCCCCATCACCAGCCCCTCCAAATAACAGAGAAGCTTCCTGAACGCAAAGGTGAATTCGCATGTTCTGCCTTGTGGTGACAGGGCACTTGGGGCACCAATCCTTCAAAAGCCAGCTAATCCTCTTTCACCTTTAGCCAAGTCTCTTTCTACTTCTCTCCCTCCATTGTAATTCAAAGCCAGAGAAGCTACTCGTTCCAAGTCAAAATCAGCTCTTACTTCCTTCTTTCCTCTCATTCCAACAAACACATATCCATCTATTTGTACCACCAACCAGTCCAAAATTACATTTTCCATCAATCCCTTCTATTTTTCATTACAGTGTTCTATCCCTTCCAGTTAACCTACATCAACATTTTAATTAAGATTAAATGTACCTGATAAACAATGGTAAGAGATGCAGATATTACTGACATATGTAGGAAGGCCACATTTGTAATGTTTTGGTACTTTACCACATTATTTCAGAAATACAGGTCATTACTTCTATCCATCTATGCTAACATTCTCCAAGGCTTATCAGTTTATGGTCTCCAAATCCAGATATCAATGGACATGCAGTGCAGATCAACATTCATTTATGGTTCCACTATGCTTTTTCCATCCTGCTTCATCAGCCTGTGACTCCAGTGTGAAGCAATAAGCCATCTATAATGTACACAGTGTATAAGATCCATTCTTCTTCTGTCACCTTTCTGATTTTTCGTCATCACCTTCTGCCCCTTCCCACCCAGATGCCTCATTGCTCTTGAACTTCAGTATGCCCAGAGAGGGAGGAGAGATTAACCAGCAAAATTCAGACCTCTTGAAACAAGAAACCATTGGGCCATTTGGTTTTAGCTGCTCGCCATTACCGATCCTTCCATCCTTCCATTGCCATTCAACTCTGGTGCTACAAGGGACTCCTGGATGAGGGTTGGGGCCTATGTTCTCCCGAAAACTCCTTAAGATCTGGCCCTACTCCCATTCCTTCGCATCTCCCCTTGAGGGTCATGGAGAAGGAGGTGCAGTTCAGATTCTTTTCAGTTTGCAATGATTTTTGTTTCTCTCATTGTTATGTTCCACTCACTCTGCTTTCTCCCTCCCAGCACACCATCTCCTCCTCACATGTCTCCCATGTCCTCTGGTCTTCAATCTCTGGGACATCGTAGTGTCTGCATGAGCTGACATGCCGAGGTTACCGCATGTAATAAAATGATTTCCTTTTCATTTAAAACTTTCAAAAAAAACCAACAACCCACCAGCTGCATCCAGAGTGTTATTCATTGGCCGAAGGTGGGAGGGAGGGACACTGGGCTGGCCTGATGGAACACGGAAACTACTCTCCATCTCAAGCAACAGATCGTGGGCAGCTGGAATTGTCTCCAACCTGCACCATAACCCGTTTCTCCCACTTCTGTTGTCCACAGAGGACAACATGACATCACTCTATCCAGCCGTTTCTGTAAGATGCCGGCGTTATCTTGGAGACTGTTCTCTAGGAAGCCAAGGAAAAGGAGCCAAAGAGTTGGTGTCTACAAGTGTCCTCATTAAAGCTGCTTGCCTTAGCGATGATGCTCAGGGTACCCCAGGAAGAGGCTGAATATTCTGAGCGCGTTTGAAACAAGTGCTATTAGAAGGAAAGGCCCCTCAGACTTTTTTTTCCCAGTAGGATTAAAAGATGGAGTTGTCTGCACTTCCTATAAGTCTTGAGGCCTTTCCGGGCAGGGGGAAAATGTTTGTGATGAGCTGTTACATCAGTTATCAATTCAGCATCTATAGCATTACACAAATCCTAAATGAAAGTAGTTTCGCTGCCAGGGAGACCAAATATTCTGTTTGTACTTGCGGGGGGGGGGGTGAATACAGGTAGTCCTCGACTTACAACCATTCATTTAGCGACCGTTTGAAGTTACGACGGCACTGAAAAAAGTGACTTACGGCTGGTCCTTGCACTTACAACTATCGCAGCGTCCCTGTGGTCATGTGATCGAACTTTGGGTGCTTGGCAACCAGCATGTATGTATGACAGTTGCAGCGTCCTGGGGTCATGTGATTGCCATTTGCAACCTTCCCAGCCAGCTTCCGACAAGCAAACTCAATGGGAAACCGTGTGATTCGCTTAACGACCAAGTCGTAAAATCGGGTGCGGTGACATGAAGCCTCACTTAACGACAGCGCCATTTAATGACAAATTTTCCAGTCCCTATTGTGGTCGTTAAGTCAAGGATTACCTGTACTGTGGGGAAAACAAAAGGGAAAGTGGCATCTCTGTTCTCCTTTTTTGATCTGGCCAAACTGGCAAACTGTGATTGAACTTTTTCCTATCCCACTTTTCAAGGCAAGGGCAAACCATAGCTTGCCAGTTAAGCCAGCCAACTCGTACCGAGAGAGGTGAGAGGAAGATTGACCCAGATGTGGAAAAGAGGACATTTGGGGAAAGGGACGCTGTATTTGTTCCCCAAAGCCACAGCAAAAGAGATTCAAGTTGACCTCTCATCTCAGCGCTGCTGACTTTAAAATGCGGAGGAGGGCCCAGGAGACAATCGGTGCCACTTCCTGACCCTAAATAGGAAGGCACAAAAGGCAGCATCCAGTTATTGCCCCTCTCTTTTGATTGGCATTTAAAAGGTCTGAGCTTTCACAATCAGAATCAGCAGCAAAGCCACTAAGGCAGTGTTTCTCAACCTTAGCAACTTTAAGACGGGTGGACTTCAACTCCCAGAATTCCCCAGCCAGCCTTGCTGGCTGGGGAATTCTGGGAGTTGAAGTCCACACATCTTAAAGTTGCCAAGGTTGAGAAACACTGCACTAAGGTGCTATTTCTTGGCCCCATTTATTAAAACAGCAAAGGGATAATAGCACGAAACTATAATAGCTTAACCTCTGTGGGGAAAGGAGAGAGTCCAAAAACGGGAGCAGATACAGCAAAGTTCCTGACGATGCAAAATGCCCCATCTCCAAGGTTCACAGAATTTCAGCATTTGTACTGGGAGACTAGAATCAGTATATTGCCTGCTGAGCAGCAAGTGAACTGGGAAATCGTTTGGCTCCGCTGTCAAACAGAGATGACGTTATGGGGCCACGTGAGCACAGAGACAACCTGGGAACCGTGCAAACGCCATACGTGGATGTGCTCTGAGTCTTGAACATCTAACATTACCTCTCAGTTAATCACTCTGCCTTTCCTGTGGCTGGGTTCTTCTCCACTGCAGCGTCTCAAAACCATCTCACTGGTATCTAGAATTAGACAATAATCCCCATGCAAGAACCTCAGCTCCTTTGTGAATGAACCGTGACAAAGCCGGATTGTTCGAACAGGGCTCCAACATATCTGACACCACCCACGTTTCCCGGGCTCCATTAAAATTCCAGTGAAATTCTCTGCCATTGTTTTCACACAGCATTCGTCATATTGGAGGATTATCAGATGTGCCAGCTGGACTGAGAATGTTCCAGTTCTGCACTCGGGTCCAGGCATCCTGGCTCGTTTACAAAAAAAGTCCCAGAAAGGAGGAGTGTGAGTGTAACCACCAGAGGCAAAGGGAGCGGGTTTTGTCAGATGGCTAAGCCTGTGCTCTCCTTTTGCCTAAGACAACCATCCGGCAACATTCACTCCTCTTCCTCTGTGCAAGCTGCACAGGCAAAGGGGGAGCAAGCCTTGAAAGAGGGCTGAAGCTTGTCTTCCCCATCTTTGCCTGGGCAAACCTGCTGATCGTGACATTTGTTCTAGTTTAATTGCTTGAAAATATGGTACTTACTAGTTATCGGTATCATCACTAGGAGTGACCACCTGCAGAAAAATACCAGGGTCTAAGCATGCCTGAGAGGGGGGCGTAGTGGCTCAGCGGGTAAGACGCCAGGCTTGCTGATCGGAGGATCGCAAGTTCGGAGGTTCGAATCCCTAGCCCCACGTGACGGAGTGAGCTCCCGCACTAGCCCCAGCTCTTGCCAACCTAGCAATTCAAAAGCATGCAAATGCAAGTAGATGAATAGGTACCGCTTCGGTGGGAAGGTAACAGCGTTCCACGCGCGTCATGCCGGCTACATGACCGTGGAAGCGTCTTCGGACAACACTGGCTCTTCGGCTAACAAACGGAGATGAGCACCGGCCCCTAGAGTCGGACACGACTGCACACATGTGCGGGGGGAACCTTTACCTTTTTTTTAAGCATGCCTGAAGATTGCATTTATTTAAACTATATCATCCTACTCCTAAATCTGAGATGTCTATAGACAGAATTTGGACAGCTGCTTGCAAGATTTTAGATCTGAGTTGTCCTCAAATGCAGCAGAACATGGACCTACTTAGATAAAAACAGCCCTTAGCCATGGATGGCTGGTTATGAAGTCAATAAACCTTTTTGGAGGGTGACAGGAGAGACTAGAGTTTGTCACGAAGCTAGCAGGCCATAATACATGTCTGGAGGCAATGAATAGCTTTTAATCAGTTGTGATTTGAGCAAACTACAAATAGCTCTCGCCTCGTCTCTATGTAACTTTCAGCCTACTGATTGCACATAATTGTGAACTTCCAAATCAGGCTGGTTTTGCACCACCTAGCTTGATTGCTGATCTGGGCAATGAAAAAAGCCAGAAAGCTTTCTTACTAGTGTTTTCTTTGGCTCACAAGATGTTTTACCAAAGAATATGTATATATTTGAGACCCACTCTGCATATTCACCATGACAGTTTAGTACATCGCATTACTAATATTCTTTAAATGAATATTCTATTCCAATTATTCCAGCCTTGGAATACCCTATAACCTGTCTGCATCTCCAAAACTATTTATTCCTACTTCCATCACCTGACCGGGGACCATTAAACTGCCTGCCATCTGAGGCTACACCTATGTAACACAAGATACGTTGGTTTAATTGATATGACAACCTTCTACCACCATCACAGAATTCTGAGATACATCGTTTGGTGAAAATATGGAAGAGTCTTTGGGTACATCTACATGTCCCACTAACTTCTGTTTGGGGTTGCCTGGATAACCGTTCTTGAAGGACATGCCTACATGACATAACTTTCCTTTCATTCCCCAGCCCACAGATGAGGCTAGCTAACTTTGTATTTTTCTAAACTGAAGTTCAAGGGTTGTTTCCATCTTCTCCCAACGCAAGCCTTATTATTTGCATGATGTGTGGCACTTTGGTGGTGACCAAACTTATGATGAGACAGGGCTAGCATCAGTCCAGCTCCTATTAACTACTTTCAGCTGTTCTAGGCAGTTTTTCCAATTGCCTATTTCAAGTCAAGCTCACTGCCTACTTACTTCCACCACCACCACCCCACCCACAACATATTAATGCCTAGATTGATAGCATGCATGGATGCTTCCCCCTTGCTTTTGGACAAGAGGGCTTTTGTTTTGTTGTCGTCCATGCCCTAACCCTAACCCTTCTCCCACCGTCCCCCTGGCACTCCCAGGCAAGGTTTGAAGTACAATAACTGCTCCCTCAGACAAGGCTACCTTCTGAACCAGGTACAAATGACCATTCAAGGCTTCAGCCAACAGCATGTTGGCCGTTGGCCAAGGGAGACAGCGTTGGCTGAAGCAAGAGAGTCCACCTGTTTTGGCCAGTGGCACGTCCTGCCTGCACTGCTCACCCAGTGGGTCAGCTGCAATGCCAAATCCATTGGGGTGGGATGCTGAACTTTTACCCCACCCTCGTAAATCAGGCCTACAAGCTGGATAGGGACTTCCCTGAAAAGCAGGAGGGGAGAGACTACCTTGCTGTACCAGGATCTCCATTCACACAGCCTGATCCATGGAAGTGAGTTGAGAAAGGTTGCAGCTCCCCGTCAACCCAGCCCCTTGGATTAGGGGCTGCAGGTGGTTCACAGAGTAGGTAGAAGCTTCCTACTAACCCTTCCTCGGCACATCATGTTCTGACAGAGGGGTAAACCCACTACTACACTCATCTGCTGACATTAATCTCACCCTACCCCACATTAGGAACAGTGATTGCTTGATGCTTTTTGTATCAACAAGGTAATCCACCAATTGCTGAAACTTAAGTAAACCATTAGGACCTGGGGCATCCATATGGGGCTAGTCAAAAACAGTCAGGAGGGTGGCTGTGACTGTGCAACCAAACCCCTGCCCCTTTTTATGTGGGCCATGTAGGTAATCCACATAAGAAAGGGGCAAGACTTTGTAACTGCGGCCATAATTTTGGCTTTTTTGACACGCACACACATCCACGGATGCCCCTGATTAGACAGAGCCACTCATCGGCCTCGTGAATAAGGCGAGCAGAGATGTTGGCTATGCAGACCAAACACATTTATGCTATTATAATTTATGCTGCCTCACAGCCTGGAGGACAGCACGTTAAAGCAACCGTCTGGATGCGCCCAACTTTAGATCACTCACTTTCCTGCTCAAAACATCAATACTCAGCACAATTTTGAGCAGTGACTGTTAAAGAGGCTTGAAAACACTTTTGGTCTTTACAGTGGACAATGCAGGGAAGATGCAGTGATGGGATCTTTTCTTGGCCGCTTATGCTCCACTGGAGCTCACCTTTCAAAAACAAGAAGAAGGGGATTTGGGGGCACTCACTAAATCGTCACTCAGACCCATTGAACTGTTTCTTGCAACAACTAGTGCTCACAAACAGGAACAGAACAGGTACAAAAGTGCTTCTCAGGAAAGACTGCAGGTGGGGATGGGAAGACACTACTAAAATGCCCCCTTTGGCCAGCCAGCAATGCATCTTCAGATGGCATCCTTGCGTTACGCAAGGCAAACCCATCGTCTCTTCTTGTTCCTGAGCCAGTTTGTTTTATGTCTTAATGAATCGGCACCCCTGTTAAATGGACTCTGTGTCCTTTCAAGGAGCCCTGGTGGGATTGTGATGCCTCAGTGGTTAGCAAGGAGGCTGCCAGAAAGAAAGAACTGGCTGCTTTCCAAATCCCTGTCTCTGTGCCAGAGCTGCTCCCTCAGCACCACTGTGGACAAGGATGCTGGCCGAGAAAAGCACAGACAGATTGTGGGGAAAACAGTGGGGATGAGGGGGGCGGGTGGAATTGGTACCCTCCAAGGAAGGGAAATGCCATGTGTTGTTATCGACCAGACTAACTATTTCTGGGTGACTAAGAACATGTGTAAACATGTCAACAAGATATTTAAAGCTCTCTGAAGCAACTTTCACTGACACCTGTCATTCTGTGAAGAAATCACGATGGTGGCCAGACTGGAATAACATATTCTCTCTATTAATTCGTATAGTTATTATACAAAATTAAAGTTAATCCCGCCTTGACGGTCTTTGGTATAAGATTTCAAGATTCTGTTACCATTGCCTGTATCAATAAAGTAGAGTTCCAGGATTTCTTGTAGAGTCCATTTCTGGGGTTGGCCTACTTTTTGAGGGCTGACGTCAGTCTAGGCCAGCGTTTCTCAACCTTGGCAACTTGAAGATATGTGGACTTCAACTCCCAGAATTCCCCAGCCAGCACTGGCTGGGGAATTCTGGGAGTTGAAGTCCGCACATCTTAAAATTGCCACGGTTGAGAAACGCTGCTCTAAATACTTTGAAATGCTTCTTCCCCGATTTCTCTCCACCTGGGCTGAGTTATCCCTTATGAGATAAGCTGCTAAATGAGTTGCCTGCTGATTTCTCTTGATTGCTTATGACGGCGTCCTCTTCTAGTCCTTTCCCAGCCTGCCCACAATCTCTCACAGAAGGCCAGATGAGACATAAAGAGGCAACTGTTCATATGTTTGTCGTGAGGAGAGCAAAGTATTTTTGCAAATAAAACTGAGTGTACTGCGTAGGGAATTAAAATTTCTTTCCTCCCCACAGACACACTTTATTGTGCTCTGGTTTTTGGAGTAGCATTTTCTAGCACAATTTCAGTAGAGTGAACCAGGCTTGCTTGGAGAACATAGCTTAAAATTGGGTTCCCAAATACGTGTTGCAAAAATCTAGAGGACCACTAGATTCCAGCAAAGAGATACTGAAAATCCTAACCCTTTGCTGCCCTCTAGTGGTCACCCAAATGTTTGCAAGCCAATAGCGATAGCGCTACTTAAAAACAATGAGATACAACTGGTAGGCACCTTTTAATAACATTAATGAACTCCATCCTAAATAGCTTTGTTTTATATATGAATAAGACAGACATAAAATACATGGTTTTTGTATTCTGTTAAACAGAGCCCTCCCCAAAGCAGTAAACATGTTTGCGTTGTACTGTTTCAGATTTTACGAAGGTTTGGGGCTGAGCTATAAAATAATAATTCTTGCAAACAAATAGCATTCAGTAAAGAAGCTAGGATAGAATATTCCTTGATGATGTGGCTATTTGTTAATTTATAAGGCAGTTTTTGTGGGAAAAAGTATCTGTGGGAACACTCTACCTACCCTGCTTTCTGGCTACAGTTCAACTGCATCACATCATTGAAAAGTCCGCCTATATAGCAAAGTGTGGCTGAGCTGTAGGGGAAAGAAACGTGGGAAAAACAAATTTTCCTCTCTGTTCAACAAATCTTCTATCTTTCCAGGAGGCAGTGAACAGGACAGTTTATAGCTTACTTATTGCAGCTTCCTTCTCTTCCTTCATAGCTAATTAAATGCCTTCACCCAGAGAGGTTGAGTTAATGAGAGTTGAGTGCACTGGATCCCTAGAGCATGCTGGCTGGGGAATTCTAGGAGTTGAAGTCCACACATCTTCAAGTTGCCAAGGTTGAGAAACACCGCCCTAGAGGGATCCTGATAACATTTTTCTCCCTGCATTTTGCATACACAGCCAGTACTGTCGATACAAATCTATTTTTTATTGCAAGAAAAAGTTGATATTTATTATAATTAGTTACTTCAGATATTTTTTGCTTGTACTTTTCTTCTAAGCCTTCTCTTCCCCTAAATTGAGGAGTCATATAGGCCCACTCTTTTTATTTCAAAGTTCAGGGCTTTCACTTTTCCTCTTAATGGAGATGCCAATTCTATGAATGCCACCATTTTGAATGGACAGCATGACAATCCGTTTGGAGCTTAATCCTGCCTTCTCCAGTTTGTCACGATCTCTCTGCCAGACAGAGATGGTTTAAGAAATTGGGAGTCCCAATGCAACTCCAGCTGTGGAGCCTACTCCCCACCCCGACATACTGCCCTAGATTAATATTGCAGATAGTTTCCTGCAAAATCAGATGGAGGAAGAGACAGTGTGGTTTTAGAGGAAATAGTCTTTGTGTTAACTAATCTGAGAACAGCACAGTACAACTCACCACACAAACCTTGTGTTGGAGGAGGATGCCATCAGCCGAAACAACCTGTGTGCTAACCCAGAGCTGTGTTAACCCATAATTGGACCGTGCTCCCTGGAAATCCCATCAGCCCAATCTACCTGCCAGTTAACATGGAGCTGTGTTAATCAACGTGTAGACCAGCCCATTAGCCCATTTCCCATTGGGTACCATGCAACTCTTAGTTTGTGGGGTTCGAAGTGAACATGAGAGATTCTCTCAGGAGCAGAGTGGTAAAGACAGGAGATGTGGCCTCTTCACTTTCTTGCCTTCAGATTGCTTGCTACAAGCCACGTTGCTTTTCTGCAGCTGCAGTCTTCTCAAACTGACCTTCCTGCCAGCTGTTGCATGCTGACCCAAAGGCAGAAAACCCACCAGTAGCCCTGAAAATTAAATTTATATTTTTACTCTGTGGGTAATGATATATTTAGCAACATTTGGCTCTCCTTTCATGGCACCCACATTCAATTGCTAGAAATCTTCTGTCTCCCCTGCCCAGGGGTGTCCACAGGAGGGTCAAAAAAGTCAAGATGGTGCTTGCAACCAGGCAGTCAAAGCCCAGCCTCTTTTTTACATGCACTGCACATAAAAGGGGGACAGGGCTTTTACTGCATGGTTGTGACCGCCCTCTTGACTTTTTTGACCCCCTGCCTGCAGACAGCCATGTCTCTGCCTGTTTGATGGCTTTCTTTATTAGACATGACTGTGCTGTCATTTACTTCGACACTAAGGAATTGGCAGCAAGTACAGAGCTCTTGATAATTTGCAGTAGATCAACAGGGACCTCAAACTCCTAATTGTTTCAGCATAGTCATAACAAAAATTATTCTTGCGCTGACCCCAATACACACAGACATATACTCACAAAAAGACAGCAATTCCAATTATTCTGCTGACATGAACAATCCCTGGAGAAATAAGGGGTAAATTTCTGGGTGTGGAAAAACCTATGAGCTTCATTCAGTGTCATTACTCAACATAATTGTGTACAGATGTATTTTCTAAATATATCTTTTGCAGCAGGCTGTAGTCAGTGGCTGTTGGGGAACCCATAAAAAAAGTAGGTCCTGTGACTTTGAAGGATATTCTCCCGTTAAATGATCCAAAGAAGAACCAAGGTGGTTTAGTGGTTAAAGCAGTTCTCCCTAAACTGGTGTCCTTTTGACATGCTGGATGTCAACTTTTCCCAGTATTCTGGAAGTTGACATTTGTTTGGACAGCACCATAGTGTGGAAGGCTGGTTTAGACAACTGGATTGAACCAGGGGAAAGTCAGGGTCAAATCTGTTTGAATTACAGTGGTCACTATCATTCATTCCAATCTGCCCCACAGGCTTGTACTAAGGATAAAAGGGGACAGGCATATATACCAATATATGCTTTGAATTCTTAGGATGAAACTTGAGAGGAAATAAATATGGGCTACTCCATATTATTATCGAACAGTGGCACTTATTTCACATGCCAGTAAGGTAATGCTCAAGATCTGCAAGGTAGACTCCAGCAATTCATGGAGCGAGAATTGCCAGAAGTACAAGCTGGGTTTAGAAAAGGCAGAGGAACTAGAGACCAAATTGCCAATATCAGCTGGATAATGGAGAAAGCCAGGGGGTTTCAGAAAAACATCTATTTCCGTTTTATTGACTATTCTAAAGCCTTTGACTGTGTGCAACATAACAAATTGTGGCAAGTTCTTGGTGGTATGGGGATACCAAGTCATCTTGTCTGCCTCCTGAGGAATCTGTATAACGACCAAGTAGCAACGGTAAGAACAGAGCACGGAACAACGGACTGGTTTAAGATTGGGAAAGGAGTACGGCAGGGTTGTATACTCTCACCCTACCTATTCAACTTGTACGCAGAACACATCATGGGACGTGCTGGGCTTGATGAATCCAAGGCTGGAGTTAAAATCGCTGGAAGAAACATTAACAATCTCAGATATGCAGATGATACCACTTTGATGGCTGAAAGCGAGGAGGAGCTGAGGAGCCTTATGACGAAGGTGAAAGAAGAAAGTGCAAAAGCTGGGTTGCAGTTAAACCTCAAAAAAACCAAGATTATGGCAACCAGCTTGATTGATAACTGGCAAATAGAGGGAGAAAACATGGAGGCAGTGACAGACTTTGTATTTCTAGGCGCAAAGATTACTGCAGACGCTGACTGCAGCCAGGAAATCACTTCTTGGGAGGAGAGCAATGACAAATCTTGATAAAATAGTTAAGAGCAGAGACATCACACTGACAACAAAGGTCCGCATAGTTAAAGCAATGGTATTCCCCATAGTAATCTATGGCTGTGAGAGCTGGACCATGAGGAAGGCTGAGTGAAGGAAGATGGATGCTTTTGAACTGTGGTGTTGGAGGAAAATTCTGAGAGTGCCTTGGACTGCAAGAAGATCAAACCAGTCCATACTCCAGGAAATAAAGCCAGACTGCTCACTTGAGGGAATGATATTAAAGGCAAAACTGAAGTACTTTGGCCACATAATAAGACAGGATACCCTGGAGAAGATGCTGATGCTAGGGAAAGTGGAAGGCAAAAGGAAGAAGGGCCGACCAAGGGCAAGATGGATGGATGATATCCTGGAGGGCAAGATGGATGGATGATATCCTGGAGGTGACAGACTTGACCGTGGGGGAGCTGGGGGTGGCGACGGCCGACAGGAAGCTCTGGCGTGAGCTGGTCCATGAAGTCACGAAGAGTTGGAAGCGACTGAACGAATAAACAACAAAATTCCATATTATTAGAGAGCCAGTTTGGTGTAGTGGTTAAGGCACCATGCTAGACATGGGAGACCGTGAGTTCTAGTCCTGCCTTAGGCACAAGGCCAGCTGGATGACCTTGGGCCAGTCTCTCTCAGCCCTAGGAAAGAGGTAATGGCAAACCACTTCTGAAAAACCTTGCCAAGAAAACTGCAGGGACTTGTCCAGGCAGTCTCCAAGAATCAGACACGATTGAATGGATTAAAAAAAATCAATATTAATATTTATTATTAATTAATATTAATATTCATTAATTAGTAATAAATTATTAATGATCCAAATAGGGATTATTCAAGTCCACATTAAATAAATGGAGATTCAAATAATTCAAGAACCTTAATGACTCCTGCATCAAATCCTTTCCCTTAGAGCTGGACTGTTTTCCTTTAATAAACAAATGTTCATTCTCTTGTATTGTTGTATTCCTAGTTCTAAAATTTAGCTTTTTTAGCCTTCTAGATCAGTGTTTCTCAATCTCAGCAACTTTAAGATATGTGCTGGCTAGGGAATTCTGGGAATTGAAGTCCACACATCTTAAAGTTGCAGAGGTTGAGAAACACTGTTCTAGATAGAGGAATGATAGAGACAGATAAATATATAATAGAGATATATAATCTCTAATATAGAGACATAGATTTATGAGAGATTAACCTCTGAACATATGCAGAATGCCCCCAAGGGAACACTGTTTTGTTTGTAAAGGCAAAATGCAACTTATGAAATGTAGTGAATAACAACAATACAATCCTCCAAATACAACTTCTCCACCAACCAAACTATCCCCAATTTGTGCAGCCAACATCTGGAACTGAGCAGAGCTGTGAAGTGTGGAGTCCTTGGTGCTCTCTGAGCCTTCTTGTTTACTTGCAGATGTTTCATTGCCAGGCTAGGCAACATCTTCAGTGCAAAAAGGGAGTGGGACTTGCTCTCTGTTTATATACCATGGCTTGTCCTGCTTGTGTTGGTGGAGGTGTTGTTCTCTCCTTAGGAGTTCCTTGATTGGGCTGTTGTTTGCTACTTGGTTGATTGACTGAGTTAATAGTTCCTTGATTAGGGTATATTGTGCTGTTTGATTGTTCCTCTGGTGCTAATCCTGGTGTTAATCTTTGCATATCTGGGTGTTGATTGCTGACAAGGAGGTGTTCTGGTCTTCTGGCTTTTCTATTGTCTCTTATGAATAGTATGTAAATGTCATTTACCTCTATGTGTCTGTTGATGGCTGCTTTGTCTGAGTGCCAAGCTTCCAGGAATTCTCTAGCGTTTTTGGACTTGGCTTGGTTTAAGATGCTCACAGTTTCTACTTCACAGAGCTGTGAAGTTCTACCTGACTGGTAGCACTGATGGAAAGCTGTGAGCCAGCCAGAACAGAAGACTTGGCTGTCTTACATCCATGGGTGGATCAGGCTGAAGGATGGAACTTAGCCTTATAGAGCAAAGATCTGAGATAGTAGCAGATCAGTGAACAAGGAGCAGGATGAAGTGGGAGCAAAGCAACATCAACCCCCTAAAGGTAAAGGTTCCCCCCGCACAGTTGCGCAGTCGTGTCCGACTCTAGGGGCCAGTGCTCATCTCCGTTTGTTAGCCGAAGAGCCAGCGTTGTCCGAAGACACTTCCACAGTCATGTGACCGGCATGACACACGTGGAACGCTGTTACCTTCCCACCGAAGTGGTACCTATTCATCTACTTGCATTTGCATGCTTTTGAATTGCTAGGTTGGCAAGAGCTGGGGCGAGTGCAGGAGCTCACTCTGTCATGCGGGACTAGGGATTCGAACCTCCGAACTTGCGATCTTCTGATCGACAAGCCTAGCGTCTTACCCGCTGAGCCACCACGCCCCCATTATCAAACCCCTACTAGGCTTAATAATCAATTCAGGGTCAATTTCTTGTGCTCTTGGCAAACATGTGGAAGTCGTTTGCCCTTACATTTTTTAATTATTTTTTTAAATAAGAATTTTATTAGGTTTAAAGCAAGAGTAAAACCTACAAAAAAGAAAAAACTACAAAAAGAAAAAGAAAAAAACTAAAAAGGTGTGAAAACACAAGAAAAAAGTTTTAAAGATTACATAAAGAGGTGACTTCTGACTTTTAACAACAAGAATATACAGCAATTTCCATAATCAATCCCTTACTCTATATCAAACCAAAATCACATTATTTCTATAAATCATTCCATTAGCACATTATAAAAGTCACTAAATACAATTGCTCCCTCCCCTTATATTAAAAGAAAAGGAAATATATATACCTCCTAATTAAGTTCCCCCCAAAAAAACATTTATTTAATTCTTTCCTTCCCACCATTATTCTATACATTTCTGTCCACTATAATAAAGATCAAACTAAAAAGCATATAAATTGTCTGCTCTTATAATTAATAATACTACAATTATAACAATATTAGTCATATTAAACCTAAAACCAAGCATTTATTATTATGCCTTATTAATCTTAATCCTTATTAATCTTAATTAAAAAATTGGAAGGGGCATGGTGGCTCAGCGGGTAACACACCAGGCTCGTCGATCGGAAGATCGCAAGTTCGGAGGTTCGAATCCCTAGCCCTGCATGACGGAGTGAGCTCCCGCACTCGCCCCAGCTCTTGCCAACCTAGCAATTCGAAAGCATGCAAATGCAAGTAGATGAATAGGTACCACTTTGGTGGGATGGTAACAGCGTTCCGCGCGCATCATGCGGCCACATGACCGCGGAAGCGTCTTCGGACAACGCTGGCTCTTTGGCTAACAAACGGAGATGAGCACCGGCCCCTAGAGTCAGACACGACTGCACAAATGTGCGGGGGGTACCTTTACCTTTACCTTAATCTTAATCCAAATCATTAGAAAAAAATGAAGTCAAACAAGCCCTAAAAGCAATCCAGATTAACCTTCTTAAAACCTTATCCCACTTCAAAATAAACCAAAGCATTTACGTATCTCCACAGTACACACAGAGCATTCTTCATAAAGAAATCAAACAGCCCAACTGCCCCCCTTAAAGACTGCAACTTCTCAGCAAAAAACCTCCCATAGATAACGACCCCTTTCTTCCCATAACATTCCATCAGAAAGACAATTTCACTTAAGGTTTGCAATTCGACCTGTCCCTTTAATTTCTTCAACTCGACAGTCGGATCGTCTGGCATTTCAACAGAAGCTTCAATCTTGCTGTCAGTAAAAACATTTCTATTGTTATCAAGCTCTTCAATTTCTTCCACGACATCCCCAGCCAGATGACACATTTTAGAGCTGATATTTACTACAATGTCCCAAATATCTTGCATAATGACTTGACAGGAATCAAAAAGAATCTGTTTAAGGTCAGAACAGAAATCTGAGAATGTCTGCTTTAAGTCTCCCATGTCTCAGGCAGTAGATTATGGCGCCGACTAGATACTTAACCGGCGAAAGTAGAAGACAATGGAAAGTTACCGAGACGTGCTTACACAAGTGAAAGTATGATAACAAGCAGCTCCCCAGGGGAAGTAGCAGCAGAAAGCTGGAGGTTCAAAACAGCAGATTCAACGTGTAGGGAAATATTAAACTCTTCAAATTCAACGCAGAAATAATAACAGGGAGACGATTATTTAGTTTCAATCCACCTTAGTATTTGGATGGAAAACAAGCCAAAACTTAAAAAGATTTTTAAAAATTAATCCCAAAAATAACAATAAGCACCAAGAGAGATCTCTTCTCCTTGCTGTAGAAAGCCTCCCTTAAGGTACATAAACTTAAAATATATAAATTGGGTGATTTAGAAATGGGGTGGCCGGTCTAAATGTACCTTAAAGGCTACAGCGCGGCTTGGAAATGGTGACGTCCCAGCCTCCCAGCATCTCTTACCAGATTAGCACAAACATTGTTTTCGATCCTCTGACTGCAAGACGCCGTTCTGGAGGACAGATGGGATGATTCCGAGTATTCTCTTTGTCCAGAAAAACACTCCAGAGCATCAGGAAAAACCTGCCTGAGCCCCAAAAAACTGCCGCGTTGTCAGTTCTGCCCGCGAAGCCTGCAAGCACAGCTGTTCAGTCCACCATGTCCCCACCAGATGTCATTTGCCCTTACATTTTTGACCTCCCAGTCCAGGTTACAGCTCTAGGAATTCCTAGTCATCTCCCATCCAGGTATTAGCCAGGGCTGATCCTGTTTAGCTTTGGGGGTTCAACCACAGTCATCTAGGTGCACACTGTGCATGCTCCCAGCTTGGATAAAAATAGATTTTTCTCCTGGGGACTCATAAGAGAACCGCGGATCCAGAAATAAATCCCATCTGTTGGGGCAGTGATGAAAGAGGAGGTACAGATAGTGTGATGCAGCTTTGCAGGGCTGACCCAGATTTCCTCTAGAACAGCGGTCCCCAACCTTTCTGGCACCAGGGACCGGTCGTGGAAGAAAATTTTTCCATGGACCGGGGGGGGGGGGGTTGCAGGCTGGAGCCAATCGTGCACACCGGGGGGTGGGGTTTGCAGGCGGGAGCCAATCACGTGCACCGGGGGGCAGGGTTTGCAGGAGGGAGCCTCGTGGCCCACCGCGGCCCACAGGTTGGGGACCCCTGCTCTAGAAGGACCTCAGTGCAATTTCTTGAAGAAAAAAAAGTTATTTTTTAGGCAGGTAAGAAAGTGTCCCTCTATTAGCCAGGAGCTTTCTATTACAGAATCGCAGTTTCCTTTCCTATTTTAGTAGTAACCTCAGGATGGAAGGCACTCAACAGTCCTTCCCATTCAGCTCACAACAGCCCCCTTAAAGTATGCCACTACTGTAGTCACATTTTACACAGGGAATAACTGTGGCTACGAATGAATGTGCAAGGCCACGGCTGAGCAACATTTTAAAATCACTGCTGCATATTTCGGAGATCACAGCCCGTTGCCTCTCTGCTCAGAAATTGTCCCATGGAATTCAATAAGTTAAATCTCCCTGTAAATGGGTTCAGACATGGATTGTTCAACTTTCAGACAACTAATTCAGCTAAGATTTCTTGAAGATCACTTGATGGGAAGCATACCTATTTGATCCACTAGGTCAGTTTTAAAAGGGAGATTGTGGGGCAATCAGGATTACCACCATCACCGTTCTAAAAACTGCTTGAAGGGAAGAAGAGCTGTCTTTCTGAAACCCTCCATTTTTAAGTAACACTAGACTGCTAATACTACTGCATTTCCCCCACCCACATTGCCTGAACAGGTCTTCAAAACTTCTGTCTGATTTAATTGTCCTGCTCTACGTACTGTAGGCAAGAGGCTTCGGACAAAGAACTAAGTTTGCCGCTTGGTCTCACATTTCTGAATCCTTGTCCCTCCTTCATTTCTGACTGTTTTTTTTTTCAGGAGGATGGGCAGAGATAAAGGTCCCTGGTCAGCAGGCCGCCCTCCCCCCAAAAGAGTGGGGCTAACTTACCCTCTTTAGAAGGCAGTGGATGAATAATACACATTATTCAATCTTTATAGGTTGCAATCTAAAGAGGAGAAACCACATCAGAATTTTAAATACAGAATGAGGGAGCCATTTCAGGCAGCAGGGGTGTCTGCAGGGTGTGGTCAAAAAAGTCAAGATGTCAGCCTTGACGCTGCAATTGGAGCTCTACCTCGTTTGCATGTGCAACGCACTTAAAAACCAGGAGGAGCTTCAATCACACCGTTGAGGCCGCCATCTTGACCTTTTTGACCACACCCTACAGACACCCTTGATTGGCAAGATGGCACCCCCACTTCCAGCCATTATTCCCACATGAACATGCCGACTGAGGCATTATTCGTTCAGTGGCAAACCTTGTTTGCAGGAAGGCCTGCTGGCTGTCTCCTTCGGCATATCACAAACAGTGGCCCTGGGGCAAGGCCTTGAAAAAGCGGCAGAGAGAGAAACCGCCAGTTTGTAAGCCACATCAGCATCACTGATGCGCACAGGCTGCGATGCCCCTGTCCTATCCACTGGCAGTGGCACTACCTCTGCATTGCAGCATTTGCTCGAGCAGGCCCCAGACAGAGTGGGGAGCCAAAAGCCAACCTCCTTTGTGCCCTCACAGGGATTGAGGGCAGCTTCCATTTTGTTTGTTCCCTCACCGCCCATAGCAAAGGGCCTTGGCCGAGCACTGCCCAGAAGGCCAATGAACAAATCTGGCACATGGAGGCATGTTTGCCCTTTAAAGATTTCAGCATCAAAGCACGGCTTATAGAAGTGAGGCAACACACATCCAGGCCCAAAGGCCCAATTGAAATGCTACAAAACAAGAATTAACTCTGTAGCATTACATGCCCCTGTGTTATTGAAAGATAAACTAGGAGTGCAGTGTAATTTTAGCAGGAAAGGAGGACTACAGCTCAATAGGAGATCACCTGCTCTGATGGTCTTAAATCTGGTTTCTGCCATCTCGGTTTAAAGCAGAAATGGGGACTTATAGCCCCTAAACTCCTATTTGGAGACCTCTGAAATCCTTTGGACCACCACAGCTGAATCTGGGGGCACGGCTTCCTGTCATTTTGAGGCAGGAAATACAGTTTAAAAACTGGCATCAGCTCTAAAGTAGGTTTTGGCAATGAGAAAAATCCCGACCAACTCCAGGTGAGAACAAAAGCCCTGAAAATTGAAGCCCCACAGAGGTGTGATTCAGCCCCTCTCTCTTTGCATTGTTTCACCAAGCACTGTGGCCCTCAGGGCCCACCTATAAAAAAAGTGCCACACCCCAAATCAAAGATTCCCATTTGAATTGCTGGGGGAAAAAGGCTTGCTGTGTCTGCAGCCAGGAAGGACAAAATGGGAGAAGTTGTAGGAGTTAAGCCGTGGTAGTCTGTGGTAGCAAAACACCAGGAGGAGTCTGGTAGCACCTTTTCCGACTAACAAATTTGTATCTTAGGCCTTTTAATGAAATGTGTTAGTCAGAAAAGGTAGGGATCTAGTGATCCACACACTGGTGTAATCTTCCTTTATCCTGTCCCCAGGTGGCTGAGCTTGGAAGTTCCCCTGCTTTAATACACCACATGGCCCTCATCGCAGCATCACTTCAGTCTGGAGCAGAGCTTTCCAAACTTTTCATGCTGGTGACACACTTTTTAGACATGCATCATTTCGTGACACACTCTTACAGCAGGGCACAAAGCAGGCACTAGGACCTGTGCAGAATCATAGCAGGTTTGGAGGCAGCAAGGCACAAGGCAGGCACTAGGACCTGCCTGGAATCCGCGACACACCCAGACTCTGCAGCCGACACACTAACGTGTCGCAACACAGTTTGGAAAGCTATAGTCTGGAGAATACGGTATATCAGTTCTCAGAGCCAGTCATGTTCTTGCTACTAGTGCATCCAAAGCAACCATTTCCATAAGAAGCCCTCCAACCAGTTCTGTTTCCCTGGTTTGAGAGATGACCTGGTTTGAACAAAATTGCAAATATATACACAAATACACTTCCCATTGCTTAGCACACGTAGAAGAACCATAAAGTAGAACTTTGGACCACACAATCATGCTTATATCTCTTTCATTTTTATCCTGCTTTTCTTCCTTCCACCTCATTCTTTCCTCACGATAACCTATGGGAATACAGAATAAGCTAACCACGATTTAACTCTATGAAAACCCATGATGCATTTATTATTTTGCCTATCACACTCCAAAAATATACAATCCTTTCCAGCATCCAAATGTATTGTTTACATAAGCGGGCCTAAATCTCTTAAAGTGTGCAGTAAGCAGATAATACAATACGTACAAGTGTGAACTGATCTACCTCCTCCCTCTCCCACTCCAAATCAGTTGGGTTTTGTTCTTTCTATCAGCATGCTAATCAGGGACATCTGCAGGGGTCAAAAAAGTCAAGATGACAGGCTTTTGATTGCACAGATGTGGCCGCCATCTTGACTTGACCCTCCTTCGTGCCCCTGCTGTAAATCTGAATAGCTTTGCTCTTATAATTATATTCCACCACTATTTCAAGGAAGAACTTTGTGTCTCTTAAGAATTTGCTTCTGCCATTTTAAATACCAGCTGGCCCCATAAAGATTTCACTTATAATTAGGTTTACATAGATGTAATGTATATATTATGCCCGAATTTTTTTAAAAAAAAAATCATTGCAAGGCAAGCTGGTTTCATTAATGTACATAAAACTTTCGATGTGTTGAGATACTAATAAAACATGGAAACCGGGAAGAGTAAAACTGAGATTTCCTTAGACCTGTGCACCAAGACTTTCAAGATGTCAAGACTTTTTTAAAATACCCCAAACCAAATTTAATTCTGAAAAGGTATCTGAACAGCTTACAGCTATCCCTGAATTTGGAAAAATAACAACTCCAGAGATTCTTAAGACTAGAGATCAGATTCAAATTGCCATTTACCCATTAAATTAATTGAGTTCATATATGGTGCATATACTGTATATGAGTTCATATATGGTGCAGGGGCGTGGTGGCTCAGCGGGTAAGACGCCAGGCTTGTTGATCGGAAGATCGCAAGTTCGGAGGTTCGAATCCCTAGCCCTGCGTGCAGAGTGAGTTCCCGCACTAGCTCCAGCTCTTGCCAACCTAGCAATTCGAAAGCATGCAAATGCAAGTAGATGAATAGGTACCACTTCCGTGGGTAGGTAACAGCGTTCCGCGCACGTCATGCGGCCACATGACTGTGGAAGCGTCTTCGGA
Source organism: Charina bottae (assembly GCA_023362775.1). Classification (NCBI taxonomy): domain Eukaryota; kingdom Metazoa; phylum Chordata; class Lepidosauria; order Squamata; family Charinaidae; genus Charina; species Charina bottae. Next base: position 23,397,208 of record JALMGJ010000011.1, on the reverse strand, counting down.
CAACACTGGCTCTTCGGCTAACAAACAAAGATGAGCACCGGCCCCTAGAGTCGGAAACAACTGCACAAATGTGCGGGGGGAACCTTTACTTTACTATGCTGCTAAAGTTAAAGATGGAGTTTAGTTTTTGGTTTTGCATGTGGTGCATTGTGTGAGATTCCCCACCCCCACCCCGCGGCTAATAAATCTGTGCTGGCTAGCCTCCGGATCAGGTTACAAAGAGTCTTGGCAGTCAGCCAGAGGTGAGGAATGCAGCCCAGAGTCACTTTGCAAGAATAGCCAAGAGAGAGACAAACCAGTAATCCGTGTGCCAATGGTCAAAGGGTGGAGCCAAGAGGTAGTCCTAAATCCAAAGCCGGGTCAAGGAGTCCAGAAGGCAAAGTAACGATAGTCCAAACAGGGTCAGGAACGCAGGAAACAAGACAGGATACCAGAGTGGTCGCGAAGCCAAAATGCAACGTTGCTCCCACAACTCCCTCGTCGCTCTGCTGGTAATTTATCAGGAGCTCAGGAGCTGTCATCTGGGTCCTGCAAAGACTCTCCCTGCCCTCTGTGTAAATCCCTAGCAGCCAGCCGAGCACTCCTCCTTCTATCCTTTAAGGTGAGGCGCACACGCCTCCGCCTCTGCCCTTTGGGAGATTCAGGTGAGCTGGGAGGCTGATGGGCTCCAGCTGGCTGCTGGCTCGAGGGTGGGGACAAACCACCATCCCCGGCTTGCTCCCCTGTAGCCTCGGTTATTGGCTGCTGGCCAGAGGGTGGGGACAAACCACCATCCCCGGCTTGCTCCCCTGTAGCCTCGGTTATTGGCTGCTGGCCAGAGGGTGGGGACAAACCACCATCCCCGGCTTGCTCCCCTGTAGCCTCGGGTATTGCCAACTCCTGCGGTGCTGGATCCTTGTCTGGGGCCGTGCCTGTGTCTGGGGCCTCGCCTGGCTCGGTCCCCTGGAGGTTTGCCAGGGGCAGCTCGTCCTCTGACTCCTCACTGAGGCCCTGAGGCAGAGGCTGAACCAGGACAAAATCATAGTTTATAGTTTAATGCAATGTATAAACCCAGTCAGTTGTGGCTTCCTAAACAAACCAGATTTACTATGGTACATGAATCCAATAATTGAATGATTAGAGTCATTTTCACAAGGAACACTTTCAGTTTAATCTTCAGGGTCGAGAGGATTAGAAAAGGGGAGGTGAGGAGCACCATATATAATGCCAGGAATATCTTGAAGAAAAAGGAGGAATGGAACACTAAAATAAATTATCCAGTGCATCTAGACCAGTGCTTCTCAACCTCAGCAATTTTAAGATGTGTGAACTTCAACTGGCTGGGGAATTCTGGGAGTTGTAGTCCACACATCTTAAAAGTTGCTGAGTCTGAGAAACGCTGCTCTGGACGGCAAGAGGCTGATCACCCTCAAGCTGGTGCAAAGCAGAAGCTAAAAGACTGGCAAATAGAAGGGGAAGAAATGGAAGCATTGACAGATTTTATTTTCTTGGGCTCCAAGATCACCGCAGACGGTGACTGCAGCCATGAAATTAAAAGACGCTTGCTCCTGGGGAGGAAAGCTATGGCAAACCTAGACAGCAGAGACATCAACTTGCCAACAAAGGTCCGTATAATTAAAGCTATGGTTTTCCCAGTAGTAATGTATGGCTGTGATAGTTGGACCATAAGGAAGGCTGAGTGCCAAAGAATTGATGCTTTCTAGCTGTGGTGCTGGAGAAGACTCTTAAGAGTCCCTTGGACTGCAAGGAGATCAAATCAGTCAACCCTAAAGGAAATCAACCCTGACTGCTCATTGGAAGGACAGATACTGAAGCTGAAGCTCAAATACTTTGGCCACCTAATATAAAGAGAGGACTCACTGGAAAAGACCCTGATGCTGGGAAAGACTGAAGGCAAAAGGAGAAGGGGACAGCAGAGGATGAGATGGTTAGGTAGCATCACCGATGTAATGAACATGAATTTGAGTAAACTCCGAGAGACAGTGGAGGACAGGATGGCCTGGCGTGCTATGGTCCATGAGGTCACGAAGAGTCAGACATGACTAAATGACTGAACAAAAATAAACCTTCTCCTTTAAGAAATCTTCTGTCTCTCAGTCCCACTGCAATTCAGCCTGATAGAGCCTCAGATAAATGCATCTGGCTTCCTTCAAATTCTGTTGTGCTATATGAGCTGCAAGATCACTAGAGCTACTGTAGCTGGGCTGCTCCAAATCTGTGCCTTCATCTAGTGGCTATCTGAATTTCTGCAGCCCAGCTACTATAGCTGTAAGAATATACTTGTTCCTGGAATTGAAATGAGTTATTTGTAGTATTTACTCCCGATTCCCGTATTTAGAGGAAAGGCAAAGCGGTTGAGGAAAATTGTAGTTTTGACTGCTGGCTGGGGAGGGTGATTGGGGACGTTACTGTGGAAACACTTTCAAGACAGAAAATAATTTATAGGACGATGGAGGCCAGCAGTCACGGGCATGAAGAAAAAGGCTGCAAATCTCCCAAAGATCTAGGGTTGCTATTGAGGGAAATTGAGTATTCTCTGGTACCCTGGCTGAATACTCTCTCCTGTAGCGCATGTTGTAGGACTCTATCGTAGCAAAAAATCTTATGCCTTTTAACAAGATCTGTTAGTCGGAAAAGGTGCTATCAGACTCCTTGTATAGTACATAGGAAACCTGGTTGCTGTAAACCGCAGTTTTTAAAAATGCAACAGCAAGCACTGGGGGCCCCCAAGAGGATGAGCCGCAAGATAGCCCATCTGCAGGATTGTGCAAATGCCCTTATTCCCCCCTCCCCCCCCAAAAAAAAATCCCAGTGCTCACTGCTAGGTGTTTCAGCAAGACAAAAGAGGAAGGCATAGAAGCTCAAGAAAAGCCTAGCAGCCTGCCGGCCGGGCTTGGTGATTCTGGACGAACCGCCACTTAGTACTGCATCACCGGCTCCCTGCATTGCTCTCCTGCAGTGCTTTGGGGGTGAGGGAGGGAGGAACGAGGAGGGCGATGCTGCATTCACTGCAGTGGAATCTGGTTTGCTGCAGAGAAGCTGAAAAATGCAAGCTCTTGCGGCCATTACCCTTCACTCATGGGGTGGGGGGTTAACAGTAACGCATGATAATTCTGCAGAGACCAAGGTTTGCACTCTCTGTAGCAAAGGCACAGAATCGGGCTATACCAAGAGACAGACACCCCCACACGCACACCGTTAACACCCCTGGAATCAGCCCCCTAAGAGGATACTCCCTACACCTCATTCTCTAGGTAACAACTGTAACTTATACAATGAAAACCCACAGTATCAATGTTTGTTGGCTTGGCTTTTCGCGTATGGAAATGGCGAGAATGTGCCTGGCTCCTCCCCCTTGATCAGTTTTCTGGAGCATTCTGCCTTCCATTCCTCCATCCCTGTATTGGCCCACTGCTGTCCCCCATAGGCCTCAGCAGGTAGGCGTACCATAGAGGCTAAGAAGCTAAGCAGGATCTGACCTGGAATGTATGGGGATGGGAGACTACCTCACCATCCCAGGGGTGTAGACTGAATGGTGAAGTTATTAAAAGATTCCCAGAAGGCAGCTGTGGCCAACCACATTCAGCACTGTTGCCTGATAACTCCACGGACATGCTCATGAAGTCTCCAGTTCAAAAATTGCTTCACAGAGCAAAGTTCAGAACTCTGGGATTCTTCTATTAAATAATCAGAAAACTCAGATTTTCCTGCAAGATCCAACTCATCATCTCACAAAGCCAGGAATCCCAATTTTTCTCCCTATATGAATGCAGCAGACAGAAATTTTAAAAAATACTCTAGTAGGAACTTCCATCCCAATATGGAATGATCTCAGTCAGTGGTAGACACCAGGCCCAATTTCTAGGTAAGACCAGGGAAGGTTTTTTGAAATTCTTGACAGCCACTTACTGCTTAATGAAGGTTAAACACAGCCAACTTGTGGCCTGCCATGAATTCTAGCCAGCTTGACGATATTGATGTGAATTGCAATCTAACATCTGGAGCACTACTTCTAGTGTAGACAATGCTCAGTTGGGTGGATCAATGATCTGATCAGACATAAGCCAATCGCTGCTTCTCCTTTTGATGACAGTTGATAGTGGAAGCCGCCGTATTGAACCTATTACCCTTAAATATGGCAGCATGATAAAGTGATTTAATTAAGTAGGTAGTGGCTTCCTTATTGGGGGAGAAAGCAACATTGAGATAGAAGTCAGCAATGATGGAATTACTGTACATGTCAGGGTCCTGGAGCCTCCTCTGCAAACACTCTTAAACTACAGATACACCGTAAATAGAAGGTGGTCAGACTACTATGGCTCCCATTAATAGCGTTCGCTCCAAGAGGACAGGGTTAATGAGATGCATCAACTCCCAGCCTTTGAACTGGGCTGGTGTTAAAAGATCCAGATACAAAATACCGCAACTGGATTCTAAGCAATCGTGATCTAGGTGTCACTGGTTTAAAAATCAGGTTACAGTATTTTGTATTAAGATGTCACTAAAAATAGACCAACCACTGTTGGATCTGTTTACAATTTTATTCTCTATTTTTTTTTATTTTGTATCTACGTTTGTTGCTAGTTTGTATTTACATTTCATTCATAGATAGTTTTGGTTGAATTGCTGGCATATTATTTACAAAATCTACTTTCCATTTTTTAAAACTCTGTATTTGTTAAGGGGGTCAGTTAACAACATTAAAAAGAGGAGGCTGTTACTCACGATCCAGAGTTCTTGGGGGAAATCCACAATCAAACTGGTTTTAAAAAGTGCAGTACGCAAAGGGAAGATAAAAAGGAATGCATGTGTGCTCTGGAAAGGCCTTAAAAAGGTAAAGGTTCCCCCCGCACATTTGTGCAGTTGTGTCCGACTCTAGGGGCCGGTGGTCATCTCCGTTTGTTAGCTGAAGAGCCAGCGTTGTCCGAAGACGCTTCCACGGTCAAGGCCTTACACCACACTGATAAGGGAGGACAAGTGGCTTCCAAGCGCTCCTTTTTCATCCCTTCTCTCTCCAGTCTCAGCCCACCCCATACAAATAGCTCAGGCTGAGCAATTTTCAACCTCCAAAGAGCTGCACACTCAAAAGAATGACGCAATACTTTTAATGTACTTTATAAAGGGGGAGAAAGCCAAGGTAAGGGCCAAGAAAGATGCTGTTTGGTGGGACGGAGAATAGTATGCATATGCACACAAAGCTTCAGATCCATGTGCCTGCTGGGTTAGAGAGGCACCGAAGAACAAAGTCTGACATCCTTCGCTCCTCAATGTATTGCAGTTAGTTTATAATCACGTGTCCAAGAGGAAGCAGCAAGCAGGGCACAAGATGAACCTCCAGCCAAGGGAAGGAAGCACGAGGCAGCACATCAACAGGAATTCCTTGGCAAAATACTAAGTAACTTAGGAGTTGGGCCTTCTAGCCTCTATTCCTGTAAGATCTGATTCTGTGTTTCTCCCAGAGAGAACCCCTCTACAATAATCAGTCTTCCACTATGGAACTGTTCTAATCAGCTTTCCTGCATTTCTTCTTAGAAAATAGCTTGGGCATCTCTAACTAGCTTCTGTAAGCCAAGGCAGAGGCTTCAATTAGCAGAAGAAATAGATGCTGCTATAAGATTGAATCTCAACACACAAACCTGGGGCCGGGGGGGGGGGGAGGGAGAAAAGAAAGAAATGTCGCAAAACAGACATCAGAAGCAGAATTTGGGAGGTTCGGAATCCAAATCGGAAAACCAACGGGATGACAGCTATTAACCTGCTCCTTTCTGTGTTTTTGCACCAACCAGAAGTGAAAATGGACTCTGGGCCAAGACCTGGGACTTTTCAAGGAAGCCTTATGTTACGGGTGAAGGCACACCGTGCACACTAGGCCCATTGACTCGATATTCCTACAACTATTTGAACTCTAGGAAGAACCCAACTTTGCAAGGCCCCCTGACCCGCCTCCCTCCTAGCCCTCCCCGGCTCTGATTAAAGTGCTTGTGTTAAGAAGATGGTCGTGGTGGTGAGAGCTTTTCACGGAGACAAGCTCTGAGAGGTGGAGGCATCCTCAGCAGGCAGGATTTCGATGCTGCTGTCCGGCTGGCTCGGGGAAACGCTGTCAGTCAACTCCATCTCCTGCACTTGACTGGGTGACAGCGGCTGTGGGGAGCTGGCTGTGTCAGTGCTGGGGGTGGGAGATTTGCCCTCGCAGAGGCCCAGCAGCTCCTGGACATTCCGGGGTAGATCCTGGCAGACAGAAAAGCCAAGACTTTAATGGGTATCTTTTTCCTGCTGTGGTTCAAATTTGAAATCCCCTAATGTAGCATGCTTAGGTCCCACACAGCTTCCATGGCATATAAATTTATTTATTTATTTAATTTTTATCCCGCCTTCGTTATTTTTATAAATAACTCAAGGCGGCGAACATACCTAATGCTCCTTCCTCCTCCTATTTTCCCCACCACAACAACCCTGTGAGGTGAGTTCGGCTGAGAGAGAGGGACTGGCCCAAGGTCACCCAGCCGGCTTTCATGCCGAAGGCGGGACTAGAACTCACAGTCTCCTGGTTTCTAGCCCAGCACCTTAACCATTAGACAAAACTGGCTCCCAAATAAATACTCAAATGATGTCAGTGGCAAATGAAATGTATAAGTTCTGGGCTTCAATTCTTGGATCTCCAATAAAAGAGTTAAGTAGGCAGTTTTTTGTGTGCTTAAAGTTTAGGCTGGGACATAATGAACTGATGCATCACTACATAAACTACCATTCACAGACACCAGATATGTGATGGCCATTAGATTTGACAGCCTTAAAAAGGGATTATATATTTATATATATATTCTGTTTGGTTTATATATTACTTCAAAATACGAGAGCCAGTTTGGTGTCGTGGCATCAGACTAGAAACCGGGAGACTCTGAGTTCTAGTACCACCTTAGGCACAAAGCCAGCTGGGTGACCTTGGGCCAGTCACTCACTCTCAGCCCTAGGAAGGAGGCAATGGCAAGCCGCTTCTGAAATCTTGCCAAGAAAACTGCAGGGACCTGTCTAGGCAATCGCCAGGAGTCAACACTGACTCAAAGGCACAAGTATGTATGTGTGTAAGAGAGAGTGTGTGTGTGTATTCCTTCTTAATAGCAAAATCCTGCATATTAAAAGCATTTACGTATCAGTCTCTCTCTCTCATTCTCTCACAGCCCAACCCACCTCACAGGGTTGTTGTTGTG